>CACRXP010000329.1:348297-360584 GCA_902702965.1 Spirometra erinaceieuropaei | reverse complement strand
ACCACCACCATCATCATCATCATCATCATCATCATCAGTGGGTCAGAGAAACTAAAACCCCTGTTTATGCAACCACCCAAGTAAAGGAACCAGGCTTGTGCTTACCTGCTTTTTTGCGTGTTTTCTCCCTCTAGTCGACATTGGTGTTTGCAGTATGCAAATCTGCGCATCCCTGGACTACTTCATGCTCCTTTTGAACTTCTTCGTCGAGGGTACACCGACCAAGACAGAACCAACTGCCCAGCACTCTGGCTTGCCCTCAAAACCTATCAACACACAAGGTACGTCATTCGTTACTCTTTTATCATGGTGTGTTTTGCCGGTTGTGAGGGCCAGTGCTGTTAAGACGAGGTTCTCGATTTTTATTATGCAACGTCCTTACATAGTGGACTTTACTCGCCTTCGTAGGCCAGCTTCCTCTCAGAATTCTTCTTACTGTCCCTGCGGCCACCAAGAATATTCCCATGGGGGATGCAGTACACCACTGGATCAAATTGCGGCAAAGATAGACTACTTAAATGACCTGACCTTCCGCATATAACTGTAGTTGTATTCAAAATGCATGGTGGTTCCGTCTAGTGACCGAGGTCCTTCCAATGTCCGCGCTACTTTCTTGCCCTCCGAACTGGTGTAAATATACAGCCGCGTAGTAATTATTGGATTCGTTCCAACGACAGCTGCCTACCCTACAGCCTCCCCGGACCCATGGACGCATACATGAAGTAGAATCTGTGCTTCAATTGCAACTAAGCGTGAAGTCTGCAGCCCCGATTTTAGTGAACCTCTTACAACACTACCTGCAAAGGGAGTCCTTATTGTGCAGCCCTCTTCAATGTTGGCCTATGCTTGAATCCCAGATCATGCGGACAAGAGCTCGGCATTGAGAAGTGCTTCGGGCCCAGTGATAGGCGCTGAAAACCATGAACCGCCTATCTCCCCTCAGATTAGGGGCATTTTCACGTCCGATCGTATGAGTAACGAACTCGATTCCGAAAATGTTCGACGCCAGTTCTCCGCATCGTCATCGGACGCAGCATAAATGTGTAAAACAGCTAACTTCTCTAAGCATACTTGAGCTCGTTTATTGCATATCGCTTCTACAAGCCAGCGGTTGCTGTATATTATCCTCCCTTTTGGATTGGTTGCCGTCTCTTACATTTCTCATTGCGATTTTTGCACACTGAATCCGACTCACTAGGTCGATCGATGCATAAGCCACCCCAAGTGTACAGTGGGTGACCGATCTCAGATAATGTTGGCAGAAATTCTGAAATGCATTTTCGATTGGGAAGGTTTACCTGGGCGCGGTTGTAGTACCGATTATCTTGCAACATAATCCTATAATATTTCGGACTTCGCAGGATGTTAACTTTTGAATTCATCGTCTTTTAATCTCCTGTAGTAGCCGGGCTCGGCAAAAAATAACTACTTAAGCAGCATGCATTTTTCCTATTGATTTTCGATGGCCTTGCATATTCAAATACATTTTATAGAAACTACGAATCGAAATATGTTTTCTTTCGGTCGTTTGATAGAGAATCACACCGTTTTTATATTTTATACTCGAAGAAGGAGTATAATTAGGTTTCAAAAAAGTTTTCCCATTCCCGAATAATTTGGAGACTAGTCAGTCGTTGCATTAGTGCTTATTGATTTCAGTCTATAAGATGCATGCGTTCCCCGTAAATAAAATCGCATATTCTACCATGTCTTTAAGAAGATACTATATGGAGTCCACAAAATTTTGCAACGGATGTGGTTCTTGTACATTTCAGGAGGAGCAGTGATAAACGTACAGGTACGATGCTGCATGAATAGACATTACACGGTCTAAAATATTCTCATGATTAAAAACTTTTTTAAAATCTAGTTATACTCCTACTTCGAGTACAAAATATAAAGACGGTGCGATTCTCTATCAAACGACTGAGGGAAAGCATATTTCTATTCGTAGCTTCTACAAAATATATTTGAATTTGCAAGACCATCGAAAATCAATGGAAACAATGCATGCTACTTAAGTAGTCATTTTTGTACCGAGTACGATTTCTACAGTGGAAAGCAAAACAGTGTGTTCAAAAGTTGACATCCTGCTAAGTCCGAAATATTATAGGATTATGTTGCAAGATAATCAGTACTACAACCGCGCCCAAGCAAACCTTCCCAATCGAAAACGCATTTCAGAATTTTGGCCAACATTATCTGAGATCGGTTACCCACTGTATGGTCTTAAGGAACTCTCGGTCTTTGCTTGGTGTACCCAGTTCCGGGGTACACATGAACACTTGGGCCAGCTGGTCACGTCCGTCTACTGCCAGTTTTTCTCAGTTTGACCACAGTGTACCGTATGGAAAGCACCAAGTACGCAACCTTCTCCCTAGGATACACAAACTGGGTATTTAATATAGCCGCCGCTTTTCATTGGTGTCCTTGAGCGAGTCCAGGCAATTTATGCTGTAAGCGCTCACCAGGTTTTTGGAAACCTGACTAGAATTATCTATTTCTCCCTCTTCTTGGGACTTGCATTGTCTCATGTATCGTTGTACGCAAATCACGGGTGCCGATTTTGAGAAAAGCGGTGGACCGACTGATTTAGTTTGATTTGCTGGCTCTCATTGCCATAGTAGCGAGGTGTTTGTCGACCAAGCAGGCTGTTTACGTTGTTCCTTTTAATATGAGTTTCACGTAGGTTTCTGTGCCGAAAGCTGATGTATGTAGTGTTCAGTCATTTTCTGGTATACAAACCTGTTTTGAAAGTCGATTTAATGATACTTTGGGACATCACATCTTGACGGAGTTCAGCCTGGTTGGGAGGCAGACTGAAGGCTCTGGGTGAAGTTGACTGGGATGTTGGGATGATGAGAGTTAAGTCGGCCAGACCCAGACCGGCTGTCCTTGTCCATATTTTAAGCCATGCATAAAACGACTTCCGCCAGATATTTTGTTTATTCTGACGTCTGGTTGAGGCCATCCTAACCCTTCCCGCTTTCTTTCTCTTCTCCTTTAGCAGCCCCCTCGTCTAACAAGATGGAGTCGCGGAAGTGGACAATGCGTCTACACGGGCACATTGAGGAACCGGAATTCGTCCTCGTCGAGGATATGTCTGATCCGAATTGCAACGCGGTCGTCCTTTCGGTGCATACGCTCTTCCTGTCTATACCCTCCCCATAATGTTGCACATTGCCTTGCCATAGTAACCCTTGCCTTCTCCACGAAGGTGATATCGTCGCTGCCACCCACCGTTCTGATAGTCGTTACGCCAATCACTTTAAACCATTCAGGCGCACTTTTATAGTTTAATTGTCTGCCTTTTCTAGACCAGTCTCGTTCTGGACTACTCAATGATGGAGGGCGAGGACGTAATAAACGCCAGCATCAAGGATTTCAAAGTTGTCGCCTGTCCCTTCAACCGTGAGGATCGAGCTGAAAACACGAAGAATGTGAGTTTTCTTTCTGCCGCCGTCCCCGTCCCTCTCCCCACGCCCCCCAGCTGATGAACTTTGAGCTGCAGTCTGCACAAAACCGTATTTCACACTTTTTCTTAAACTTCTGATCTGCATGGGCGACCAATTTTTACCCACTCCGATGGTCTACACAGCCTGGTCGGTTCGGCGTAATGCGGGTTTTTAATGGGCAGCGATCAGGACTAGTGGGTGACCTTAAGGGCACCCTACCTTTCTCTCTCTCCCTCAATGTGCCACACGAGTTTGCTGTGATTGGACAGTTTCAATTCCTTACGAATCAAATTGTTCGACGTGTAGACTGTCTGCTTCTTGCAACAGGAAGCAAAAGATGGCTGGTACACCTGCAGAAGGTGTGACGGGAAGGGCGTGCGACTGATTGTACGTCCGACTGGGGGTATTGAAACGGGCTACGCGGAAGATGCGCTGGACCAACACGCGAGACCAGATTAGGACACCGCGCGCGTCGACCGGGGACGCCGCAGAGTTCGCACATCGCATGGAGTATGGCTGTACGCCTGGGCGCAGGTTCACGCCGCGCCAACCATTTGCGTCCAATCCCACCGTCAGATGGCTGACCGGATTGGTTCAGTGGGCTGGTGCGTGGGGAGGGAAGAGCGAGTGAGGTTGACGCTGTGGAATTTACGCCTACAGCGTCTCAGCGCATTTCTCACTATGAAGTATTTAACGCGCTTTGGAACTACAAAGACGCGCTATGAGTCGTGACTTCGAAGGCTGCCAGCTGACAAGATAACACAGTCATTGGGACGGAGTCAGGCTGCAGTAGCCCCTTCGGAAGGTGGGTTCCATGGCACCCCACACGGGTGGGATCCGAGTCGGCTCTTGTTCCACTGAACAATTCCATCCACCGTGTGCGAGCCAGGTCGTGTGCGACTTGAGTAGGCGGGTGGGTGGTTAGCTTTGCCAGTTGCTGCGCCCGATCTTACTTCTTGTTGTCCTGACCTCGTCCTACCACCGGGGTCAGGTGAGTGAGGGGGAGGGAGAGTGCGGTAGATGCTGCGCAAGTCCACTATCATTGTGAATTTATTCCCGCACAAGTCGCTGTGTCGCGCCAGCCTTGCTGTGGGCGCGCAATGCGCACCGTCTTTAACTACGCTCAGGCGAACCTACCTTCCATTTCATTTGACGGGTGTCTCCTATCAACCAGTAGTTTCTTGGGTCTCTTGCGGCCTCGCTGAATGCTACATTCTTTTTCCTCTGTCTTATCCTTCGTTTGCCACCCCCCGTTTCACTCTAGGTGATCACTCCAACCTCGATCTTCTTCTATGCTCGCAAACCCCTCGACTCCTACCTACGAGGCACAGTTAACATGGAATCCCTCCTGATCAACATGAACCCTTCGATTATCCAGTCAATATCGAAGATTGTTAGCAGCCTATCCGAGTCGGCGGTCCCCTCTGTCGGGGGCACAGGTGTCGGCATTGATGCTGACAGTCTCTCGCCGTCCCACCAATTCCACCCTGATGATCAGTTCTGGGCGGAAAAACCCATCGAACTGGCAGACCTGCCAACCTTGACACCCATCAGCGCCAACCAGAGTAATTATTCATTTTTTTACCTACCCAAAGAGTCTCTGATGCCCTATTTCGCCCGCATTCTGCCCTTTTTAGTTCCGCACTGTCAGCTGTCTTTAGTTAGTCACATAACTTGCACCTTCCTTGTCCGTCCGATGATTCGTGGTCTTATAGCTGCATCCGTGCGTCAAGGTTACTTGGTGCAAACACAGATACGCGAATGCGTCTGCATCGTTCCTTGCCAGCTGTACGTCAACCGAGGCCCTCTTTGCCCGAGTTAGCGAAATGACCTCGCTCCCTCTTACCACATCCGGAGTCTTCCGTATGACTGTTGCCATTCTGCAGTCGAAGTGAAGAAATGCCCACGTCGGCCGCTGTTTCCCCGGGGGCCTCCTTTCGAAATGCTGTGGCACAGGGCTATCAGTTGTCTCTGGGGGACCCCAGAGCTGGTGGCGCTCTCGGGTGAGGCCCAGCCAAGGGCCAAACACATACACGATGCCCGAATGACGAGGACCTTATCTAACTGCACGCAGTCTACCTGACTTGTCACTCCTTGATGGTGGGTTAGGGACAGTGAACGTAGGATCCGAAGAAGCGATGTGGAGTGCTGGGGCGGCGCGTATGTGGCACGCGTAAGAAATGGTGAATTTCGTTGCGACAACAGCCCCTTCCAGTCGCCTTGGCTCTTCCGTTGCAATCACAAGTCAGTGAGCGTAGGGGCAGAGTGAAGTTGGTGCTGCTCATATGTCCAACTCACCTGCAAACCATCGCAGTTGTTGAGTTCGAAGGACGAGCCATCATTAGGTGCCTCCGCCACAGTATTTAATGCACTATGGGGAGCATTTCAACCCCATGACTGAGATCTGTCTGGATGAGTTGACCAGCTATTGACTACAACTCACCCATTTGTGGCATGCCTTCTTCTTGAAGACAAATTTTACACACTAGTGGGGCGTAACCCTGAGGTAGACGGTCCTGGCAGATTCTAGGTTTCTTTCTAACTGTTCTCTGTGATACATAAAAACCAAGTCCCACTGTTGTTATCTCCACTTTTCGCGACGGATAGGAAGTTTTCCTACCCCAGACCATTTGCCCTCTTCCATTCGTGGAAAAACCAGGCCATGCCCCGCCGTCAGCACATTTTTTTCCACTAATAAGCGTTACTGAAGCAAGGTTGACACTACGGTCCTATGACATAGTAGTGGTGTGACTTAAGGTACCGTGCAAGATCACATATTTCCAACTTAGGTGCTCCCTTAATGCGCACCATCTTCTATAAATTGGTGGCTGCTGGGGTTTAAAATCCTTGACCGTCTCGATCCCAACCACGGTAGTGAGAAGGACATGCTATTTTTGCGCTACCCTATGCGAAACAAGTGCTGCTTTTCCCACTTTACTCTTTTTTTCCAATCGTGTCCTAGACGACTCGACCTTGGTTCTAGATGGGAACAGGGCCTGAACAGTTGTTCATGTGTCGCCGCATAGTTCAGGATACTTTATTGACAACGGCGATCGATCTTTCTATTAAAAGTACTGGTAGGACTGACTTATGTGGCTCCCTACATAGGACATGGGGACGGGAAACACCTGCATTATGGGAGGATTTGAGCCAACTTCCAATGAAATTAGGGTTAGGGTTAGGTTAACGACTAGGTTTAACGCTAGATTTGAAGTTAGCTGTAAGTGCGGCTTTGCCCAATTCACTCTTTTTTTCCAGTCGTGTCCTAGACGACTCGACCTTGGTTCTAGATGGGAACAGTTGGCATGATTACGACTCAGATCAAACCTCTCAGGGCCTGAACAGTTGTTCATGTGTCGCCCGTAGTTCAGGATGCTTTATTGACAACGGCGATCGCTATTGGTATTAACAGTAGTGGTAGGACTGACTTATGTGGTCGCCTAAACAGGACACGAGAACAGCAACCGCCTGCAATATGGGAGGATTTCAGCCAACTTCCAGTGAAATTAGGGTTAGGCTAACGACTAGGTTTAACGGTAGATTGAAAGTTAGCGGTAAGGCAAGTCAGGACTAAGTTCAGGCTAGTGTTAACTGTAGACTTGAGATTTAGGGCAGGGTTGAGGGTCAAGATTAGGGCAACGGTTTAGTTTTATATTAAGGTTATTGTTGGGGTTAGGACAAGGGAATATTTTGTCCTTTCTGCAATTACGTATAAGTACAGTTCCCATGTCCTGTTTAGGGGACTATATAAGCCAGTTCTACCAAAGTAGTTTATATTTTGGACACCATTTTTGTGAGTTTCATTGGCACTATCGCAGAGCTCGCTGCCCATGTCGTTTGTCTAGTATCTTAACGTCACGGTTTTTTGAACTTTTCAATTCTTCAAAAAGGGTGCTTTGCAGAAGTGTTGCCGGAATTTTTTTGTTTGCTTCCGTAGTACGATGGCTGATATCATTGTTATTTGTTTAGTAGTTCCGGAGTTCATGCACCACTTTCCGCTCCATTCACTGTTTGGAGGGCAATGTTGTGCTTTTCACCCTGAACAATTGCCCATCATCATTAGATGTTATGCGTAAAAAGTGCCAGGTCCAACTTGACCTCACTCGCCAAATCATCAGTGTAGAGAGTGGGAAAAGAAACTGCTGAGAATGGATCCTCCGGGATATGCCACTATACCGGCAGCTAACTCCCACCCATCCTCTGACAACAGCCCCTTTGTTTCCGTTTGTGCACGAAAATATCTGGCGGATGCAGAAGGAATCCGCCAACACATAGTTCGGCCAGCCTGTTTATGAGGCTCTCTCGAAGTCAGAAGTGGACACCCTCGGCAGCCCTTCCTCTGCCCTAGGCCTTCGTCTACACCTTCTCGTATAGCTAAGATATTTAATTCGGCAAAATCGGTTTTGGCGACAAGGGGATTCAGTTCTCATGTGAAAATTCCTTCTGTAGCAAATGAACATTAAGCTGCCCGGTCTGTATTACTGAGTTTGGAGCCGTTAACCGTCATCATGAGGCGGTACGATATGCAGCATAAATTCCTCTATTCCGGCATCATCATGAACAAGTTACACGGAAGCGAACTAATTTGTCAAAAATATACGATATCCCAGAATCTGTCGTTGCCAGTCCTGATTATTCGGTATCCGCGTACTCTGGTGTCCCTCAGTCATTGTTTTTTGTTTTCTCCATCTTTAGGCGTGTCCACTGTTTTAGTGCAGCAGTAATTTATTTAGTAGGCTGTGTCCTGGATAAGCCTCTGCCTCGCCGACTAACTGCAGGCTTTTCTGTGCCGTGTCTAAGCTCTATATGCCGTTTGTTCGTAGGAACATATTCTAAGTGTTAGGATGAATTTATTTGCATCCTAACGCTTCAAGTAGCGATTTCGTCTGTCCAGCTTTAGAGGCTTGATTCCTGTGTACAACTTCCACTATGCTGGCGTGTGGGTTGCATATCTGTACACCTGGCGCGTGTATCATCAATTCTGAGTCCAACCAGACCCTTTGTTTCGCCGTTGTCAGCCGTGTGCATTCGCACTCGCGCCTGTCGGCTGGTTTTCCCGATGTAGTTGCCGTCTCCGCGGCTGCACAGCGGCCGACTTCTCGTGTTTAGGGGTACTTTGGTCGCGTCACCTGTCGGCGCAGTGTCTAGTTAGGCCAGCCGCCCACTTCCAAGTGGTGCGAGATATCTAGCCACGGTCTCGAAGACGCACGGCGGGTCCGTTCGTTCGACTTTTTGAGAGTTCTCTCGCCGCGCTTAAGTTTGAGCACTCTTCGCCGTCAGGGGCTGGAAGTGCATTCGAGATTTGAGTCCGACTGAATCAAATACCTTGTGGGGTTTCTTTGGGAGGAGTGTCTTCTAAAAGGCATCGGATGATTGTGTTTACCCCCACAGCATCCGTTTAAATATTTATGCCATCCCACAGGTTGCTGCTAAGTGAAGGTTCTCTCATGAAGGCGTATTGCGCTCGGCGGAATAACGACACTTGATTGGCTACTACACGCGCGACGGTCAGGTATTCCCTGATTCTAAATCGAGCACATGATATTGGAATTCTTATATGCCGCGGACTATCAGTTTGCCCCAAAACGAGTGGCTCGCTCTAGAATCCCAAGTAGTTGGGGACCTGTCTTGGGGGAGTGTGGCCGCCTGAAAACCTAAAGTATGCCAGAAAGTGCCGTTTTCATCTCGCAGTATATGTTTACCTATTTACCTTTTGCTCCAGTGCGACCGTTTACGAGGTCTGTTGCCGGGGTTTCGAAGCCCAATTGCAGGTTTCCTCTGTCTGGAAGTCAGGTCGGCTTAGTGAGCTCCTTTTTGGGAATGTATATGAACTGTAGCTCTAGGTTACTCGAGCTAGGCGTTGACAGCAAATAAGAAGTACTTGAGACTGGAAAGTGGTGAAAAGTTGGATTTTCAGACCCTCCCCTTTTTTCTTTCGTCTACAGGACAGTCGAGCGTTACAAATGCAGCCAGCGGCAGCAGTGCAGAGGGCTGTGACGTGGCCAAGCTTATCACGGAGGCGGATCAGCGTCGCGAAGAAAAGGTCTGTTTGACCTCTCCACCCCTTAAGTCTTCTGGGCAAAGTTTAGCAGTTGCTGAGTTCTCTTCATAGTTTACTGGCTGTAGGGCACTTTTGTCTTCAGATTTGATAGTAAATCGTGTCCAGTGAGGCTTTGAGGAACCGTTTCTTCCGCAATTTTCATCTTATTATTTTCGCTTGTATGTCTCTGCCGGGCTTGGATGTTTATGCCTCCAAATGGGCTACGCCGAGTCTGCGTAAGGTCCTTATTACAGCAAATATTCGACCATATAACTTGAAAGTGTTCCGAAGCAACTACATGTGTCAGTCACCCCTCAAAGCGTCGCATTAAGAATACAAGTGTCTGGTAAGTATATGGTATTGCGCCTGAACCACTGCGAGCCAAACCCACCCAGCTTGTAGGCCACTACTCGCCCTCGGTGGATGCGTGTTAGGAATAAGTGAACTAGTTTTGGAAGGATCGAGGCTACTTTTGAAGAGATTAGAAATGGAACATTTAAAATCCCAGAAGCCAGTCAGACTGAACTCTGCGGAAGGAAGGAAGCTGAACTTTCCACGGGAACGGGGACTACGAAAAGTACGCATAATTTGGGTGCTGCTGAAGAATCATTCAAAGCCTATTAGTGGATAGTTGAGGAAGTTCAACTGCAGAAAGGGTTTGGAAGCAATTTAGGTAGTTAGGGTGAAATTGACAAGAGTGACAAGAGTTGGTAGCATTTGTAAAGTTCCACGAGGTTATCTCTGGAGGTGAGGCTGGGAGCATCTATAATACGAATAGAACATGGCTGTTCTTCAAAATTCTGCCATGCCCTACACTAGTATTGCTAAGGAATGCACACAGGCGACTAGGGGTAAAATGGCATCAGAGGATTGTTTTGGCCAATGTCACGTGTTCCTCCTATAGATGTAGGACTCCATTTTATGCCTTTTAATCCACTAGTCAGCGGGAACATGCCTCAGTGATAGAGCTCTGAACAACTTAACGCCGAATGACCAAAGAAGCCGAGTTCGGGTCCCCGGTCATCGAGACATGGTGTTGCGCATGACCGGCTAGCGACGGCTAGTAAGCTAGAGATGACCACCCCAGTCGTCCTTGACCTTATCAGCACCGATTCTCTGCATGCACCACTGGTTGCTAAGCGACTGCCCCCGAAGGCCCTAAAGTGATCCCCAGGGCCCAGCAGAACGACCACGTTTCGTAACCAGATTCGTTAACGCCCTTCCTACGATATCTTAGGTTATCCATGTTGCGTTAACGTGAGGTGCTTATTGGGCGAGTTTTAGCGCGGCGTGGCTGCGAACCGGAACGGAGGTCCACAACCCCTTTACGATTCGTTTACCCCAACCGCCTTGCCCCATAGGCATATGAAAACCAGACTTCACTTCTCTGAAGAAGGCGACAGAATCTGTCCTTTGTAACCTCTTCATCGTCAGATGCCGGCTTCTCAAAGTCATCAGGGATACCGGGCGGCCCCTCGTGTGTGCCAAGCCTCCTATTTTGTAACCTTTAAAGTTGTCATCACACACACATTGGTCGTTTGTGAAAAACAGGGTCTCCTTGTACGCCATTTACGACAGAACGCCACGTTTGTACGGGGAATACGTTCAACTGTCTGTGTAATTCACACTTGAAGAAGGAAATCGTCTTGTGTGTTTTTTTGTTTTGGCGTTCATCGCCTTGATTAGTGCAATTTTGTTTTATAGGTATTGACGACAAAGACAAGAGCGGCTGGAGTGTCTATTTATAGTCTACGGGCCTGCATCCGACTTCATTTGTTATATTTCGTAATTCCAAAGACTCCTGAGACCACATTCACACGGTCTAGCGTCTGCGGATTCATTAAGCTGCCTATAAAATACACAATTTGATTAAAATCCATCCAAATGTCCTCTAGGCCTCAAGTAGTTTCATCTTTAAGAAATAGGGAAGAAGTTCGATTATTTTCGGTAGTTATACACACTACGCTGTTTGGAAGCTGTACAAGCAAGTATAAACGCCCATCGTATGTTCTTACTCATACATGTCCCGCAAAATCTTGAGTAGAATACTTTCGAGCACTCATATGCAGGCAAAGGTGGCTGCCTCCAAAAGCAGCCTAAGATTTCAAAATTACGTGCATCCCCTACGAAACGCAATCCAATCATTGCAAGTACCGAAAATACACGTGGAAGTTTGCACTGCTTAAGTACTGACATCTCTTCCGTCGTCATTTATGTAGATTTCTGGGAAGATTCCTAGTCGAATGCTCTCAACCTTGCCATGTATGAATGGTCCGTAGGCCATGCTCGACGTCAGGTAGTGCCGCCACCCATTTTCTAATATATGATTTAAAGGACTTCAGATCGTTAGTTTTGGCGCATTCCGTTCCTCAGTTCCTCACCAGATAAAACTAGACACCTATTCCGACAGTGGAAAAGGCAGAAAAGTTGAATCGTAAAAGATTCAGGCTAGAATCCATGTCACAGCCGGGGGGTAACTACATCAACAGGAGTCCGCCTTGTGCTATTTTCAAGATTTTCGTTTCTCCGGCATAACCTCTAAAACCTTTCCTTGCAGTGTCCACCAGACGAGGTAAGAGTGAGTTTTCTTTCTGGTTTACCGATTTGACGTTGTTTGCTGTAAACGCCTACTACTCAACTTCACACGCAGAGTGTTCTGTCAACATGCGACTGAGTGTTTTCTTCTTGCTGAAGACAATCCGTCCAGTAAAACTGTCGTGGGGCCTTATCAGCGGTGTTCATCCTAAGTAAACGAATTTATGGCCTTCTGAGTTTCTTGACTTTCACCACCA
>CACRXP010000329.1:328709-342728 GCA_902702965.1 Spirometra erinaceieuropaei | reverse complement strand
ACGAAGTCCAGCCTGGCCACCACGCAGTTTTGTGCTCGGTACAGTCTACTGGCTTCTCTTTCAAAATGAGCGTGAGTTCATACCTATTTATCCATCTGTCTGTCCTTAGTTTTGCAGTATTTGTTTCCATTTGGACGCTAATGAGTGAGTTCGACCCCCACGAGCGACGACTTCCACATTGGATTCCACACAGAGTGGGCGCAGCACCGATGGCTTGCGCGTGAACCAGTTTATGGTGAGGCAGACTTGCGTAGCACCCACCTCACCCTCTCCACAAACCTCAATTATCAGGCTGTGCTGGCGAGACAATGTCAAGACTACCGGAGGTGGGCTCGGCCACGGTGTCTGGCAAAGCTTAACAGCCTGTCTACGCGTTGCCACACACACACACAACCTGGTCCTTGCACAGTGTACCGACAGTTCGACCATCTATTTCGATTATGTCCACCGTGTGCCCCACAGACTGCATTGTGGGAGCAGGGACGGTGACTTACGCAGGGGTTTATAGTGCCAGTAGACTTGCGTAGCATCTACCTACACACTCTCCTCCTCCCCCGCCTGAGCCCGGTGTCAAGACCAAGTCAAGAAGACCGGAGACGAGGGAGGCCGCAGGTGGATGGCTCGGACGGATCCTCACCTTGGCGCTCCACTCCGCATCCTCTGATCCACACACAAATGACCAGGATTTTGACCACAAAACAATGGGGTGGTGGCAGTGGTCCAGTTGTGCGACAAATGCCGACAACAGGGTCCGCCAGCGCACCCCGCAAATGTTGGCATTTGTTATTGCGCACAGATAACGCATGCCAGAGTCCGATGTAGCCCCCGTGTTGGTCCAGTGCATTTAACACGTGGCCCGTTTGGAGGGCACGCACAGTGTACCACGTACTCGCAGAAGGGGGCCCATGAGGGTGCCAGAGAAGAAAGAACCATAAAGTCTGACTCCTAGTTCTTGAGCCAATCGCCATACATACATACACTGTACTGAACATAAGGACCGAGTTATCCAGCCGTCTGGCAGCCTTTAAAACCTCTTAGTTACGTACACTGTCTATTTCCATTATCGGCAAGATGTGGTTATGTAGCCCCGCCTGATGGAAATAATACTGTTGGGGTTAGAGTTTAGGGCAACTATTTCTCAATCATTTAAAGCCCAGCCGCGCATTCCCAATAGCTTTTCTTTTGCATACAACTGCTTGACCTCGTCGCCTGTGCGTTCCGCGGCCTCACTTGTAAAAGTCCCATTACCACCGGTCCCGTATTACAGGTGGCTGGGGTCTGTTTACCTCAGGTGCGGCTACATAACCACACTTGGCCTAATTCTCCAATAATTTCATTCAGAGTATAATTCTGAAGCATAAAAACCCATAATAACGAGGATACAATGAGAAAAACTGCGTTTACTTTCTTTGCATGAGTTCAAACTCGGTCAGAATCCTTCCTAAACAACCTCCAGTTTCAGCAGGACAGTCCTTGCCCACATGAATACTCCAAAGAGGTCCCTGTAATTCATGGGAAGAGTCTTCAGAGGAAATTTGGAATATCAGAGAGGAAAAGTGTTCTCGGTAAAATGTGGTTCGGTAACCCCACCTGATGGACACAGCAGTGTTGGGGTTGGGGTTAAGGGTTAGGGTTTGGGGGTAGAGTTAAGTTTTATGGTTAGGGACTAGGGTTAGAGGTCAGGGTTAGGCGTTAGCGTTTAGGACTAGCGGTTAGGGTTAGGGCCAGGGATTAGCACAACTATTTCTCAATCATTCAAAGTCCAACCGCGCATTCCCAATAGCTTTTCTTCTGCGTACAACTACCTGACCTCGTCGCCTGTGCGTTCCGCGACCGCACCTGTACAAATCCCACTTACAACCAGTCCCGTATTACAGCTGTGGCTGGGGTTTGTTTACTTCAGGTGGGGCTACATAACCATATCTGACCCCACTATCTGCTATAGGGACCAACGACAAACGGTATTGAGCAGTTCGGCGAATTCAACAAAGCAAACAGCAGCCGGTTGCTGGTATGGAGTTCGAGAATGGGCTACATTACTTTTAATATTCTTAAGGCGCTTCAGGATGCAGTTCACTTGTTCAGTCCTCTTTAACAGCACTGAGAGCATTCTTACTCTTTGGCTCCCTTATTCCGCTTTCAGTTCTTTTACGATGAAAAGGACTACACCTGTACACACAGTGTCTCTCAAGATACTCCAGAATTGTCGATGATCTCCTTCGAGGCGCGTGAGGGCTATGATGTCATTGTGCTGGTAAGACCCGCCATTTCTGTTTTGCAGGGGCATTTAGATGGTGTCTTTCTTCCCAGCTTATTCTTTAACTTTTTCCAAACACACAGCTCTTTCTCCCACCCCCCTCTCTCTCTCTCTCGCTCTCTCTCTCTCACACACACACACATACACACACACACACGACAGTTCAACCGTCGTTTCCGACGATGGTCCACCATGTGCTCCACAGCAAGGTGAAGCAGGCGCGGTGACTTTTGCGTGAATCAGTTTATAGTGGTATGGCTGCGCATTCCCGATAACGCCTGCTCGAATCCAATGTGGCCCCCGTCTTTGTCCAGCGCATCTACCGTCTACCCCTTTTTAGGGGCACGTCTCTCTCTTTCTCCCCCACACCACGCACACAGAGTTTCTATTTGTTGCTGCTACATGTTGTAATGTGTAGTTTTCCGCTACAGGATTTTCCATCACCGCCTTAACTGTTGCCTGTTGAGCACACCTCAAATATTGTCCCTTTCAGAACCTTGGTCTGCGCTGCTCCCGAAGGCCCGGCCACATGGACATGACAGTCTACTCTCCTTACTGGATGGTGAACAAGACAGGTCTTCAGTTGGCTTACAAGGTGAGCCCTTGGAAACAGCCTGTCTAAGGGCGAATCATGGGGTATTCTTATCCCTCCGCTCTGTTTTTTACCATCGGGCTCTTTTGATGTGCGGTAGCGTGCGTTTTTGCGGGCAGGACTTCATGAAGTTCTGCCCGGGGTATTTGGTCTTTCATTTCAAAAGTTGAGGTTTTTCTTGCTGTCTTCGTCCCCACCAAAGTAGCTTACAAGTAGTGTTCTCGTGCGCTTTGCGAACATAATCGTATAACTTATCATGCATGAAATTTGCTCCGTTGTGGTCAGTTCTACTACCCTTTCCTTTTGACGTCTCGGTTGCTTCAGTGTACCCTGCCAGAGGTTTGTCTGGTGTTGTTGCTTTTTCGTATTTTTTCATTTTTGACCTTCCCATTCGCCTCCCCCTTCTGTCCTTTTTTCACCTTCGACCTCTTCTACTCATTCTCTTGTCTTCCCCCCTTTTATTCTTATTCTTCGCATTCTACTACTACTACTACTACTACTACTACTACTACTACTACTACTACTACTACTACTACTACTACTACCATTACTACTACTACTACTACTACTACTACTACTACTACGACTACTACTGTTGTGAGCAAGCGGTGTGAGTGTGTCCCTGTCTGTGCGTTACCATCGTCGGGTCAGATCCCAAGTTGTATGGAGAAGTCAGAAGGAACCAGCATGTAGACCTTAATGTATACAGAAACCTGAGTTGTCCTCTCAGGCAGCAGTAGTCACTGGCGAAGCCGGGGCTGATGTTGACTGCGTCCAGTCGGACCCAAGAGCCTCTGGGTCAGTGGTGGCAGCCGCTGTTCTAGGCCCATGGGCCAAGCTCAAATGGTGTCCAGTCGGTGTACGCTGCATTTGCCGAGGGGTGGCGTCCCAGTGGCTTGTTTTGTTGGTTGCAGGGGTGACGCGTCCAAGTGGCGCATCGGTGGCCGCGACGCTGTGGGGACGCAATTGTGTTCGAGCTGAAGTCGATCGAGTGGCTTCAGGTCAGCGCGTCTGGAGCGGCTCACAGCAAAAGGGTGGATGACCTTGAGGCAGCGAGTTCTTAAACAATGACGCCAGGCCGGTGATGATGACTGCTCTCTAAACTACTACTACTACTACTACTACTACTACTACTACTACTACTACTACTACTACTACTACTACTACTACTACTACCACCACTACTACTACTAATACCGGTACTGACACTAGTACTGGCTCTACTACTGCCGCCGCCACCGCTACATTGACTGTGGCCTTCGTTTTCGTCGATACCTTTCTCCCACTCTCCCTTCTTTTACTCTCAGCTGTCTTCCTCTCCCTAGTTTCACCTTTTTTTCTCTTACTGGTTCCTCCATTTTTATGGTCGTCCCTCCTCTCGTTCTTCTTTCCTACCAGCATCCTCCTCTTTCCCCCTCCCATTATCTCCCATTAATTACACAACTTCTCCCTCTTCGCTTTCTTAGCCGTATTTTCCACAGAATTTTGACCCTATGCTGAGTACTTCTGCAATGCGATGATGCGTTTGTGATGCAGTGTGGTTGTTTTCTCTAGGTACGTTAATCCTTTGACTATTGTTTTGCCCTGCAGCAGATTCCCTCCGCACCTACGGCAATGTCCGCACCTTCGGTATGCCAGTCCAGTGTGTGGACATTTGCATTTGCTTGCGTGTGCGCTGATAATTCAGCTGCTGTAGTGCAGAGGGCTATTTTCATAGGCGCAAAGTCTGCTCTCTGTGCTATGTGCAAATTGCTATGCCCTGTGAAGTTTCATGCGCCAACTACGAGGAGCAGGAGGAGGAGGAGCTTGCATCGAATGCCAACTTGTTCCAAGTCCCTCCTGTCATATTCATGAGGCGATTAGTGTGCGGTGGGAGGGTTAGGCCGATGCAGTGCAAGCTCATCTCACTCCAAAATCGGCACTGCTTTTTGGAGGATAGCGTTCGTCCTCATGATGTTGCTTACTACCTTAGGCTTTGATGCCTTTGTAAGGGCATCTGGAATATGCGGACCTATTGAATTCCCAAACTGACAGTGAAGAATAGAAACGCCGTTGTGCCGCCTCGGTAGTACTTCATGCCTGGCAACCTTTTCCGGCCATTTGGGCCGGTGAAGTGGGACCTTTAATGAGTTGTATTTATATTATCTATCGTTTGCTCCTTCCCATATTCCAAAACCCGGTGCCGCTTTTAGGCCTATGTAAGAAGTGTTTAAGAATACTGGCAATAGAAAAGTTTTTATGACAACGGTGGTGGACACTGAACAGAGCTCATTGCAACGAACGTCTTTGAGGCGCATTCCCTGGTGACCAAGATGGCTTTGCAGTTGTCTGTAGATTTTGCAATCTCGGAGGCGAATAAGACTCCACGGTGTACCTCCATAAACTGAGTTGAAGGGGGCTACTCGTGGATGTTAGGTTTGGGTATAGCCTAAGGATTGCCCTTCCTGGAAGGCCCTCCATAAAAGAGTACTAAGTGCGATGTGCTGACAAGGGGAAGGAGACTTAACTGGTGTCTACCTCAGGCTTATTAGGGACTTCTTCGACAAGCTGCACCCCCGCCCATCACCTGAGGAACTAAAAAATATACCTGAAACGGTCATCTTCGTAGTCGCCGTTTGCCACCCGATTGATGGTCATCCGATCGTTATCCTCATTCCACCAGTTCCGTGAGATCAAGTAAACCGCTGTGCGCGTATTTCTTTCGGATAATTAGTCGGTAAGGACTCTTTTCCTCGGCGTTGATTACGCCTTTTTCCACCGGCAAACTGCGCCCCAGCTTGCTCCTATTCTGTCGGACAAGCTTGCTTGTGGGAAGAGTGGTAAGCTCCGATTTTCAATCCAGCAGCTTAACCCCTTCAGCATTCATGTGTGGCTGTTTTTCAGCTCTCTCATGCCATCAGGAGCTGGTAACTGCCAACCGCTTTTTACCGTCTCCCGTGTTTTTTATTAACCTACTACACAACCTCAATACCTTTTCGAAAGTATTGTCTGCTGTCTTTCCCGCCACATCACAGAGATGAATTTTTGCATTCAACTCTTGACTGTTCCCTTCCATCAGTATCTCTACTTCTTTAAAATTACTTACAAGCGTTTGCGTCTACCTGTTCTCTTCATGTTATTTTAGTTTTCGCGTTCAATCACACCTTTCCCAAGGAAGTCGAAGGTAGTCTCGACGGTTGAAAGTCACAGGGTGCTGTCTTTGACACCTATGTTGTTAGCCTTGACTGCCCCACAACCCCCCCCCCCTTCCCCATCCTCTCTGCGCCTGCTTGGTCTATTAACAGGCTGCCTACCCCTCGTATGTGTGTATGCTCCCTCTGCTTCGGATATGTGGGTTTGTGATTTGCTAGGTCCCTGCCAATTCCCTAAAATTTGTTCGGTTCCCGCTGACATGCATTCTCCAGAACCCCGACAGCGCGCTTACGCTGAAGTCTGAGTTCGCATTAGCTTCCAAAATCTCGTTTCATTCTCATGGCAACTACGTACTAGGCGAGTACTGATTGCGTTCGCGGATCCTCCCGTGGCTCGGCATTCCATCCTCTTTGTTTTGCCTTTTAACCACTACCTGCTCATCAGCACTCCCTACTCATTTTGGTTGCTAACCTCCAACGCCCCCTGTCGCCCTGCCAGCGTATTGTTTCCCCATCTCCACCTGTCCTCTCTCTCTCCCCCCCCCTCTCCCGCAGGATCACGATCTCCCCGAAATTGTTCATCCTGCGGACTTCCCGGGCGTTTTGATGTTTTCGGCAGCAGCTCGCAGCTTCTTCGGTGAGAGTAAGGTAAGTTTGTCTGCCTATGTGCTGCGAAGTCTCTGCACAGCCATTTTTGCAACGCCTGTTTCCTCGCTCGCAAGGCATCCATTCATTATTAGCCAGCGGTCAGTTTTGGGATTTCATTGTCTGCTGTGAGCAATGTTTCTTTCCGGAGTAAGTCGAAATACCTTGCCCGAACATTGTTTCGATCGTTGCAAGCGCACAAGACTCTTGAAGGGGAAATTCTAAGGTTTACGCTTATTCTATGATAGATCAAGTTTCCAATGACGCTTTCAATTGCTTGGCCTACTACATATATCCTTATATAAGTCAGTTTATTAAGGGAATGAGGCTTTCGCCCTTGAGCTCCCTATTCATATCGATAAACAGAAATAAAGTCATCAATTACACCAGCAAATGCGGAAAGTTAAAACATTAGCGGTAAGTGTGAGCCAGGCGCAAACTGCCGCCGCTAAAACAATCGTTATTATATGTACAGTAGTTTCTCAACAAATGAGCATCTAGTCTACACTTGAAGGAATCGATACTTTCGGAAAGAACCACTGCATGAGGGAGTCCGTTCCATGTCCCAATGACCCTGTGAGAGAAGGCGTTCCGCCGGACGTCCGAATGAACCAGCTTCCTCTGCAGTTTGAAGGGATGACCACGCAAACGGTCAGTCCCGGCCAATTCGAAGAATTCATCAAAGTCTAGGGCATACTCACGACCTCTGACAATCCTGTAGGTTTGGATGAGGTCGCCGCGCGGTTGCCTGTAATTTAGAGGAAACAGATTTAGTTCTTTCCTGTGTATCTGTAGAACTGAAAGCAAAGTGGAAATCGTTGTTACTATTGCTTCTTGGGTTACCTTGGAGGAAGATTCCCCTAATTAGCACATTCGAAAGGCCAAACCCATTTCTTTACCGTATTTCTATGGTCTGCATGTGTTGATTTAATTGCCTCTACACTTAAGAATGGGAAGACACCATTATGGGCAAATAAGTTGCCAGGAAACATTTCGTCACCCCTCGTTTCGGGCGTCACCTATCTAAAGTAACCTCTTAATCCCTTCCTCTTCTGATATAATCACTGGTTGATGTACAGGTCGAGCCTTCAGTGTGCGTGCGGGGTTGACCTTCCACCTGTACTGTTTGCGTCTCTATTGGTCTGCGTAACTGATAACAGGGGTTTCGAACTTTGTCAGTTCAGATGTCCAAGACATCCAATGTGACTCGCAAGTAAGATGCGGATTTCGAGAGGGATACGTTCCTGCATCAGCGCCTAGAGCCGTTTGTCGAAGGGTCGGCATGAGTTTTATAAGCTAGCATGCATGTTTTGTTTGTGACCAATCAGTGGAGGGAATGAGTTCTGTTGAACGATTAGGTTTACGGCCAGCACCTGTACTAGCTAAAAGTCCAGACACATGTTTCGCCGACTTTATGGCACTACATAGTGCGCAACCGCGTGAGGTTAGACTCATCATTGTGTTCCCCAGCGTTCCTCATGGGATGCATTTTGAAATGTTTCGCTTTCTAATATCCTTAGATGTTAATATGCTGACCTAGAGTAAATCCTTCGGGTATATATTGTCAGCCTCGGTTAGAATCCATCGCCCAGAATTCATCAGCTGTTGCGGAATAACTGTGCAATAATAGGCGAAGCACGTATTTAGGTGTTGAGGTATTAACCGGATAGCGGTGGAATATGTAAGCCCGTGTCGTTATTACCGCAGCGTGCCCACTTATTTGGTTTTAGTGGATGTGCTATACTAGGATTACGCTTCTGGCCAAGCGTAGGAAAATAACTAGATTTAGGGCTGGGATTAGGGCTTGGTTAGAGATTAGGATTTAGTTTGCCTGCACAATCCGACTTTTCCTAATCAACAACCTGGGATTGCCTGTGTTCCAGCCGTTTGCACCCCCCCCCCCCCGATTCGCATCTTTCAAATTGAGTGGCCTGTTCCGAAACCTCATTGGAGTAGTAGAACAAATACATGGCTAAAATGCGCCTCTTTTAGTGCCTGCCGCAGATTCCGTTAATTTCCGCCTTTGTCAGCCCGTATTTCAGGAGTCCCTGTGCTCTATTTTCTCATATAATTCTTGTCAGTATCCGTGCCCCTTGGCAACATGTGAATGTTACGCGGTTCTTTCATCGAAGCTTACAGACTTAAATTCAAATATTCATATCGAGTTCGGAAAGGTTTGCCCTGAGGAGTTTACTCCAAGCCTGTGCATTGATTTCTGACGGAATCAAGGAACCAATCAAGAGGACATTAGTTCTCTACAACCGACGTCCTGTTGGGTACTGTTCCGGGTCATTTGCTGCTGACGTCAACACACACACGCAGCAGAATCGCGTTAACTGGAGCTCTGCACTTTCAGGATTGATCTCATGACAACCGAGACTTCTGTTATTTACTCAGGCCTGCCCGCATTGACCAGAACCGTATGAATTGTTTACTCCAAGTAGGCCACAGATCCCTTGTAACAACGGTGAAAGAGCTGGCTCAGCAAACACCACACTAATTGCCTCCTGACTATTGAGTTGCATTGATGTTATCTGAGAAAAAAGACTTCCTATCGTTCCTTCCATAAATCTTAAGAATTGGTGTTTCTCGAAGGCCCCTGGATCTTGGGGAAGGGGTCAGATGCGCCAAGATCACTTATTCTGGGCAACTAGGCCGATCAAGCCTCTTTTTTTCATCCTTTTCTGACTTCTGGTGTGGCAATTGTATACCTTTATGTCGGCCTGACAATAGTACTTGCTTTGCGCGCGACAATTTTAAAGAGTTTTTCTTATTTCAAGAGGTCTACTGCATAGTTAATTCTTTTGGGATACAGGCGGTGCAGAGCATGTGGGCTGCTACCAGCCGAGGTATTGGGAATCACTGTGCTTGTTAGTTTACGCTGGGCCGGGCTATCGTTCTGTGAATTCACCAACTGAGGGGGGGACATTTCCAGCCTGATCCTCTCCTGACTCTTCTAGGGCCTGCGCATGTTCGAAAGTGTTAAACCCGAGTCCTAACAAATGCACTAAACATGCCCGTCATAGCTGCTCTTGATGTTTTTTTTTCGCGTCTGACGTTGGCAGCACGTTGCCACACGTCGAAACTCCGTTATACTCTTTCCGCCTTTCCGGTACTTCCTCGAATGCCCTATTTCTCATACTGTAATGCTCACGAACGTGCACTCAAACACGCACACACGCGCACATCACTTCTTCATCTCTTCATTCCTACTGCCCTATCCCACTCCACGCCCCTTCCCACCCCTCCCCCCTCCCCACCTGTAGTCTTCGTACAAGACTGCAGCTAGCCACATGTACAACTCCTCCAGCGATGAGTACGACAACGACATTGGGCAGCTTAACAGTCGTGCGGAGGAGATGCAAGAAGAGGAAGAGCCAGGAAGCAACGCATCGACAAGGGATGCAGAAAGTCTGGTCGACGAACACCCTGGGGGGACTTGTCATTCTTGTCGTCGAGGTCGTTTCAGGTGGAAACGTCGGCCCAAGTCAAGAAGCTCCGGAAAAGCGGCGAAATCTCGGTCACGCTCCAAGACCCGACGCCTGGCCCATAAAACCTCGGTACCTGCTGCTGTCTGCACGCTGTCAAGCATACGTGCCCGCTTTCCAGAAACGCTCTCTCTCACACACGCACACACGCATGCCAGCTTGCACATGTGTTACACTCGGTTTGCTCGTTTTTAAGATTATGTGTGTACGCGGGCGCTTTGTCGTCGTGTCGTTGACCTCTCCTTATGGTCCTGCTCTGGGCTTCCTAGCCTGCATTTCGCTGGCTCTTCCTTCGTGTTCTCCTTGCTGGCCTGCGCATGCTCGTCGTGCATGCCCCCACCTTGTCGTCCTGTCTCCACCTCTGCACCCGTTGTTCCTTTGCCCCGAAAGACCCACTTTGTCTACAACCACCTCCGTCGATAGCCCCTCCTGCACCAGCTATTGAGTGGTTTTTTTTTGTCCAGTCATATTCGGCCCATCGCATCGGCACTAGTCACAGACCACCATATGAGCACTGTTTTTTTTAAATCAGCAGCAGCGACCCTGCATCCGCATCCTGGTCCAATCCCCGCATATCAAACCTACAGTAGATGTGCTAACTCATGAAATGTCAACCAAAATTTCGAAATGCGTTCTCGTTTCGAAAAGATAAATTAAGTAGCGTTGTAAAACTAATCATGATGCAGCATAAATCTATAATGATCTAGTTACCTTAGGGTGTCGGCTTTCCAAAGAACCTATTGTTGGCTGCATGCAAGATCAATACTCTGCTAAAAATGACGGCTTAAGTAGTGTGTAATTTTCTCATTTATTTTCGATGTCCCTGAAAATTCCATTATATTTCATTAAAAAATGCAATTAAATATTCATTCTTTTATTTTCTCGGTAGAAAATAACGTCTTCTTTCAATTTTATACTCGAAGGAGGAGTATAATTCGGTTTCAAAAAGTTTCTAATTGTGAGATTTTTTAATACCGTTAAATGGCCGTTCATGAAACGTTATGTATCTGCGTTTACGAATGTGGCTTGTAAAGTTGACAATATTGCTCAAATCCACTGCTTAATTTTCTGAAACTCATATGGTCTCCTCTTAGCACCGTAGAGAAATGCATGGTTTTCCGTACACGGAAAATATACAGCTTGTAGTTTTGAAACCCTGAATGTAAGCGTAACAACAGGTCGGGTTCAAAATTATTCGGGAATTAGAAAAGTTTTTTAAAACCGAATTATACTACTCTTTTGAGTATGAAAGTGGAAGAAGACGTGATTTCTACCGAATAAGTAAAGGAATCAATATTTTTATACATGTTTTCCATGAAATATAATTGAATTTTCAAGGGCATCGAAAATAAATGAGAAAATTACACACTACTTAAGCCGTCATTTTTAGCAGAGTATTGATCTTGCATGCAGCCAACAATAGGTTCTTTGGAAAGCCGACACCCTGAGGTAACTAGATCATGATAGATTTATGCTGCATCATGATTAGTTTTACAACACTACTTAATTTATCTTTTCGAAACGAGAACGCATTTCGAAATTTTGGTTGACATTTCATGAGTTAGCACATCTACTGTATTTACTGAGGAAGGCTGGGGAGACTGAAGTGGTTGTTTCTGACCTGCATGTGCTCGTCAGCCGGTGGTGTGTGCTAATCTCGGGCGGAAAAGCGTTATTCTTATTGGTTCGCGGCCGCCCGCAAGAGCTGTACGCTGGGGCAACGTGATGCCAATACCTTTGTTTCGCAGTCGGGCCACATTGGCGGACACTAACTATCACACATATCCAGTGAACCCGTTCTCGCTCCGATCAGGCGTGTAAAATGCATTTTTAGTTCTGGACCCGTACCCCGACCTCGACTGTCTTAGTCGAAGCGTCCAGCCTTTAAACGTGCAGAAAAGGCACCCCAACAACCGGACTGAGGGCCTAGGGATTCCAGCTGGGCTGAAGGAAAAAACGAGGTCAGAGGCCATGTCGATATCCCTCGCGTCGTCGGTTGGCATGATATCAGTATTCTAGGCACCATGGGAGACGCCTGTAAATCGCGTAATCTCGGTGGGCTTAAGATTTCACTTGTACGTTTGTGTTCCTACTTCTGTAATCGAAGGAGACCATCTTCAAGCAAGAATATTCTTTACCTCCGTCCTTTTTGAATAGAGAAATGCGCCCTTCACTAGTTTCTCACAAGGCGATAGACACCGTCAACTGCTCTTTGAATTATCAATGTCTGAGCCAGGTCCTGTAGCCTGTTAAGACCAATTATTCGTGACAGTTAACGTTTCTCGTCTTATTGTCGCTTCAGTTGCTCCTTAAAGGGAACTACTCTACCGTAAGGTGTATAGCCTGAAAAATAGACAATATCTTGCATCGATTCTAAGTGGAGCTCGGACGACAGGATTTCGTCCATTCAAGGTGTGATGCCTTGTGCCAAAATGCCGAAAAGATCCATGGTTGGCTCGAAATTGACTTCAAAGATTTCTGCCTGAAATATACCCGGACCGCTAAACTCGCCAGTGATCGGTCCACCTAGATATTCACCCTGGACAAGATATCAGCTCAAGGATACAATTTACTCATAGCTGAGTACCGAGGTCTTCAAGCCTTGTCCAAAGTTTGGACAGCCAGTTACGTGACCACGCCTAGGTGACGTGCCGACCTATCGATCGGTAATTGAGGTATTTGTCGAGAGTGATTTAGGCCATTTCGAAGTAACCCAACAAATTGTGTATTGTACTTTAGGTCTTGTCACTCGTAACGTCTAGCCTTCTAAAGCTGGGGAAGAAGTGGTCTCTGAGGTTTTGGGATCTTTTCTTGGGTCTGTTACCAGGTAGATGAAAGGAGTCACGGGGGAAATATTTTAAATACGAAACCTATCTAATGCTACGACCTTCATGCCCCTACGAATGGTTACATGGACCTGAGTAGCCTTCACCAATCATGAGGCTGAGTTGCGTTTTTTGAGTGAGTGACGGCGGGGGGGGGGGAGCTTGACGCACATGCTAGTTGATCCACGGCAGAATTTTGACACCTAGATCAGCTTCGATTCATCCTCTTCGATTGTCGTCGTGATAGCACAGTCAGAGTTGTGGCTGTGTTCTAGACTGTCAGTAATCAGGAGTTAGGACGGGTCTCCCTGTTGAGCGACTGCTTGATCTCCCCATAGGTCCGTCTCCAGATTTCACCCCTTTTGACTTGACTGTCTACACAAACAGCCACTGCGCAGGTCTATACTGAGAACAGGGTCTGTTTAGCTTGTCCTGCCTGCACAATGTGACCACCGACCAGAGTGTCACACCGATCTCTTAGCCGCGGAAGGCAATTTCGGTATGAGGTAGTGTAGTCCACATCCATAGTACCGGTCCATCATCACCATCAATTACTGACCCCGCCGTTGGGGGCTTGCCGACCACGTGATCAATTCGGAAGAAACGGCCACGCCTCATCCGCATCACTAGATGACTGTCTTTGCCCAGACTCGAAGCTCGAAACCCAGTTCTTGTCTCCCTCCTTGTTCTGTTTCTCCCAAGACAATGTGGTTTCCGTAACTAGTTCGATGTCTTTGGTAAAGCAGAAATATCGCAATCTGAACGCATGTGTTTAGCAACAAAAGCCTGCCGTCGTTTTCTAGCAGTCACAACCATGCTGTTTTTCCACTGACCTGTCAGAAGGCTCGCTGACAGAATTGCTTGACCAATGACTATGCAGAGGGGCGACTTTGTGCTGCGTTTGCACACCCGTTTGTCCGCCTGCTTTCTCGTTGCTTCTCCTATTGCGGCGGCGGCGGCGGCGGCAGCAGCAGCAGCAGCAGAAAAGCTTCTTTTGTTTTGACGTCGCGGACTCCCCCCCCCTTCCCCCCCGCACTTACGTGCTGTTTTTAATTTCACTTTCTTGATTGTGCCGTCCCCC
>CACRXP010000329.1:253763-295077 GCA_902702965.1 Spirometra erinaceieuropaei | reverse complement strand
CCCCCCCCTCCCTCTGCACGATTATTCTTCCTCCTCGCAGGCTGCAAAAATCCTCAGTCTTGGGGACGTAATGGTGATTGGCGTGTGGGTTTGGCGTTTAATTGGAGAGATTTTCTCAGCATGCGCTCCAGTGCGAGAGGGTGCGGAGTAATCCAACTTTTTTGGCCTGTCTACCAGCTCCACTTTCCTATCAACTCTATTGCACAGCACCTCTCATCGGGCTACTATGGCGCATATGTAGGTTTCCGTTGTTGAAGGTTGAGCGTTTTACTGCTTCCACCTCAGGTCTCTTTCCATATCCAGAGCCCACCTCTTGTCCTAAGGCTTTACTGATAGGCCTAAAAGTCGGTCCACAGCTTTCAAGCTGGTCATGTTTTATAGTCTATTTGGTCTTAAGCCTACTTCTTTACCTGCGTTTCTTCGTTCCCCTCTCCTCCCCCGTAAAGTTCGGATATCAAGTGGAATCGAGTAAAGAGGGAGAATCGTATCAAACCCCTGCGGCCGGAAGTCAGTGCTGAGTTGGAGATCCTCTATAACCGCTTTCTGGACAAGCTGCGCGTTGGTGAGAAGTGCGAGGAACGTGTCACCCTGCCCGCGCATATCAAACCACCGATTACTGTGGACCTCGGTCAGATGGTCATGTTGGAGCCGGAAATGTGCAGTCTGCAACGCACCTTCCAGCCGGGTGTGCATCTGCAGTACCGTTCCTCGCCGCATCAGATGCACATACACGCCAAGGTGTTCCGAATCCAGGTGGATTCCCAGCACCTCGATTCCACCTTCCCCGTCGTCTTTGCGCCCTTCCAGGCGCCTGCCTCTATGGATCTGGATTCCGGTAAGGTGACAACAAATATATGAGACCCCTTGTCAAAGCGTTTTTTCGCTCCTTTTTTTACTGGATCGTGGAGATATTGAATGGCTGAGCATCGCGCCGGGCGTAGACGGAGTAGCATTACTGCGATGTTCGCGAACGTGTGCATTCAAAATCGTATTTGTGTAGGTCTTCGTCCTGTTTTGAGTCTGTCCGAAAAACGGGCACACTGTTGCGCCAGACCTAACCACGAGCAAAGTTTTTAGTCCAGTTTATTGGAGATAAAACGTACGTATTGTACCTCCGAACTCCCTATTTGTTACAAGGAAGGGGAGTATATCCAAAAGTTGGAGACGGAAACATCAAGCAGCTACAGGGGAATTATCGAAACTATGGACAAAAGAATCGTTTCAAATTTTAGAAACACTGACACTACTAAGTACGTTGTAGGCTAGTCAGCCTATGGATAGTTTTGCCATAGAAAAGGTAATAAGATTTCAGTTATCTTCTGGCGCCAACGTGAATGCCCGTATCCGCGTGCAATGAGTTTGGGACAGAGAGGATTTAAAAGAGTTACTGAAATATATGCAGTAATATTATAATGGTAATAATTTGTTGGAACGGAATGTGAAGACGATAACGGTCGGGTGGCATCGGGATGTGTGTAGTGATATACCGGTCCAGCTTCCGCTTAAGGGCCTCGACGGATGCGGACATCCAGATATCTTCAGGCAAAGCATTACAAACTTCAGTCACTCTGTTGAAGAGGAACTTCCGTGTGTTCAGCGTGGCGTTAGTATCACGTAGTTTGAGTGGACGATCACGGAGATTCCGTGTGGTTGCTAACTTGAAGAAGTCCCCCTGTGAACGACATCAGTCCTGACCGTACATGGCGCGGAATGTTTGTGTCAGGTCGTCCCTTAGCTGCCTGTAAGCGTGTTTCTTAGGGTAGTTAGCACAGTCCGCTAACGGGTTTGGTTGCACGTCTTTGAACTTCCTCGAGGATGCAGGATATAAATGCTGGGTCACAGGCGGAAAATACGAGAAGTCCGGGCATTTTTACTATTGTTGTCTGAGAACGATCCTTTGATTTCTGCAAATGGGACGATTTGTTTAAAATGAGACTCGATGAGACCCACCTCACGCGGATCTATCACGCTATCCAAGAGCAGGTGACTCCTTGAGCAGAGCGTTGCGGGCTTCTATCCGGCGCAGTGGGCGGAGTCAGCTTAAAGCCTATCTGAACCTATTTTATCTGGACGCGGAGAGGTTTTTTGGAGTTTTGGTCTTCGCTGCTGGAAGAAGGAGGGGGGGGGTAAGCTCTTCATATTTATTGCTGTTGATCGTCGCGCGTAAGTGACCATCTACCACAACATCACCGAGTCCTGGTAGATGAGGTATGACCCCAGTTGTATTATCGAGTAAGGGTATGTGCAGGTCATTGCTGGTACGGAAGTAACGTGAATATTCGTGGTCCATTCGTAGGAGTATTCCGCTTAGCATAGCATAAATTCGTGTACATTCTAGTTCAAAGGAATTGTTTTACGCCAAGGAAGCAGCTGACATAATTTATCTGGTTTTGAGACCGTGTATGCTCCTTCGTTTCTGCCGCTCACACGATTACGGTACTACGTTGTGACGCCATCCAGCCATGAAGGGGTTTCCTTTTCTCTGTTGATGAAAAGGGACGAGTCTCTGGAGATCGGAGTTTCACTCAGCTGGGCTATGAACAAAGATTCCAGCGTGATGGCAAGTAGGGCCTCGTGTCTATTTCTTTCTGTGTAAGCTTTGAGCCACATTGCGACCAATTGTACCACGAGTTGCGAATTTGGTGCGTAGTAGGGATTCCGCTTTTGTCCTAGAGCTCACGCAGCCTGTTTGTCCCACTAATCGACTTGTCCATTTAGGTGTGGACAACGGATGCTTTCCACTGGCGTGTTTTGCAACGACAATATCCTCCTACCCAGCTGTCTGCCAGACAATCGAAAAGTTGGTTTGGTTGTGTGTTAGCTGGGTCAATGAGGCGTCTTAACCAATGATTTTATAACGATGGTCGATCATGTTGACCTACTAGTCTCTGACGACGGATCGCCAAAATTGTTCTTTTCGAGACCAAAAGTTCAGTCAGCTTATCTTAAATGACCGCAGCTTCTGTTTTTAGTAGTCCGCATTGCCACTTAAAACGGTGCATTTAGAGATGTTTAACGCGTCCGGTTGTGATACTTCTCACATTTGCTTTGGATGTAGGCTCCTCGAGTGCTATCTCTCGCTATTCTTCTGGCTTTCGAAGCGGCGCACATTTTTTTCTTTCCCACTGTGGCACCGTTAAGCCCTCTGCTCTTTTCCAGTCTAGTTTTTTACATCTTGCAGGCCCCAAACCTCTGGTAGAGCTGATTGCGTTGGTCTACCGAACAACCGACAAGGAAGTCTTTCGTTTCAAGTGGGTCCTAGCCTCTTTCTGTTGCTGTTCTTTTTTCCTGTTTTCCTCCTTCACCCAACCCTGTATCTTTCATCTTGTAGACGCCTGGAGTGTCTTATTCAGGAGATGCAGTGTCAGTTGGATCAGGGCTTTCTGAACGAGATGTTGGACTTCTTCGCTGGCAGTGTTCCCGAGAAAGACGAGGTCAGTTGTTGACAGCTTGTAATTCTAGGACACTCTCTAGGGCCTCTTAAACACCTTTTTCAGCCACTGATAACAGTCCTAAGCAACCTTCGTAGTTCTTGCGTATCTCGTTCTCACCAGTCCTGTCATCTTCGATGATAGCGGTCGGTGTTTCTGTGTTTGGTTGTTTGGTTGGTTAGTTGGCTTAGATGCGGACTGCTTTCTGGGAGTCAATCCTGTCATTTTCTCCCAACGCGAGACCTTGGGGCATGCATGCCCCACATGAAATCTCGCGAATAGCCCTGACCGTGTCCGCCGTCCGCATCATATTTGGCTTACTACGACACATTTACACTTTTGAAACCCTTCAGTTTCCTTTTACAATGGTTTCATCAGGCACACCCGGTCCCGTTTTGGTTTTTGGTTTATTTTTCCATTACTGATGAATTATTGAGTTCTTCTCCTTGACGCAGGCTACTCGGTGTACGCAAGACGTTTGTAATCTTACCAAAAGCTTCGGACTTTGAGAATACCCCTCAAAATTTTCATTTCGATCGATTTGTTTCGGTCATCGATCGTCATCCATGTCGCAGGTTCTAAGAGGATTTCGGCGGGTCAGCTTCCCCGAAGTTGGACTTTCGAAAATTAAATGCGAATGACCGATGGGCATGGGCAAACAAGTTGCCGGAATTTACAGGGAAAATGTAGTGCATAAACACGGTATTATGTTCACATTTGTACTTCGAAATGCCTGCACTTCCGTGCCACTGATTTATGGTATGGTGACCAGAAGATTCCATTCATAAGCAAGAGTCAACCCTCATCTGACGACCTCCGCGTACGTTCGGAGAGAGCACCTTCGTCGAATAGACCGGTCGACAGCTATTTACATGGATGCATGAACACCAACTGGCGGCGTTAAGCTCAAATGCAGACTCACAGGTGTCTGTCTGTGCCTTCAACTTTCACACTGTTGAGGTGATGGCCGAGGCGACAATCCTACCTCGAGGCGACGGCCGGGAATCAACCGACTGCTGAGATAATCAGACCACGGACCTATCATCGGCGTACGCCAATTTCAGTACCTGACGATAGCCAGCCAGCGTGCGACGCCATTCGTCCCGTCATTTACCGTAACTGCTGATGTGAGCTGGCGTGACCCCAACCACGGTTCGACGGGGGCTCCTGTCTCACCCACATTCTCTCTTCGGTATCTACGTACCAGGCGGAATGAGAGCAAAACCACCCTTTATTCCCTGCGTGGACAGCAGGTGTTCGCGATGCTCCCAATTCCACCTCTTTTACCTCGGCTTTTTGAATATGCAGTTTCTAGGTCGATACTGATCACGAAGGACCTACCGCCTGCTGGCAGGATATTCTAAACACTCCAGCAACATTGGTTCTCCTGGGCTTCATGGGTAACTCTTGCTTATGTTCTGCTTGAGTTCCGGACACTTGAGCCCTGTCATGAGGAAGGAGACATGATCACTGGGACAAGAGCTTTACTAGCCTGACGTTTCGGATGCCTGCCCGAACCCATCATTAGAGACAAAAAGCAGATACGGGTGGTTCATGCACAAGGGGCTGCAGTATTTATAGGATGCAGTCGCCATGCAACCGCTTACCTATAAATGTTCATGTCTCCCCCCCTCATCAGGGATCGTTGCACGTGGTGTGATGACTGTTTGCTGGCCGAAATTTGCGTCATTAATTACTGCAGTCTCATCAAGTGCGTTGGATGTTGGTGTGATGATTGGTCGACCATCTGACCCACCGACCCTGATGCTGGGAAAAATGTTCACCTGTGTGCTCCCCGCGTGGCTAATTACTTCGCCTAGGCGAAGTTTCAGCACTTGAGTCCTGTCCTGACTGAACCATCGTTGAGGGTAACTCTCTTCGTGTCAAGAACCGTCTTGCTAAGGTCCCATCTGCGTTTTTTTCGGGCGCACCTGCCCATCCCAGTGGTCGACGCGAACGTTGTGATCTGATATGGTGCCCCCAGACGGGCCACGTGGTAGATGCGCTGGACCAATATCGGATTCTGACAGGCGCTATCGGCTTTGCGCACCGTAACAAATGCCACCATTTTCGGGATGCGGTGGCAGACCCGGTTGCCGGCATACGTCGCGCACACTGGGACCCCGCCACCCCCCCACCCCCCATTGTTTTTGCTGGTCAAAAACCTGGTCATTCGCTGTGTGGACCAGGTGCGTGGAGTGGAACGCCAAGGTGCGGGCTCAACCGTGCCACCCACCTACGCCCTCCCCCGCCTCCGGTCTTCTTGACTCTGTTTTTACACCTGATCCAGGTGGGGGAGGAAAAGGGAATGCGGTAGATGCTTTGCAAGTCTACTATCACTATAAACTACATTTTTGCACAAGTCACCGTCCCTGCTCTCACCCTGCTGTGGAGCAATTGGTGGACATCGTCAAAACCAACGGTCGAACTATCGGTTTGGTAAGACGAGGGAATTTCCGTCGATTACCAGACGGACAGTTCCCTTATTGAAATTAATTCTTACAGGCTGCAGTAGTAGTAGTAGTAGTAGTAGTAGTAGTAGTGGTAGTAGTAGTAGTAGTAGTAGTAGTAGTAGCAGCAGTAGTAGTAGTAGTAGTGATGGTAGTAGTAGTAGTAGTAGTATTAGTAGTAGTAGTAGTAGTGGTAGTAGTAGTAGTAGCCGTAAAGTTGCAAACAACTTTATTCTAGATCACTTTTTCCGGCATAGCGAGGAGTGTTGTGTTTCATCTCCCTGGCCGTGTCTGCAAACCTTTATTTTTGCTTCCTTTCAGCTGACTGGCTTTCTGGTGGATCAGCGGAGTACCGAGGGTGAACTGCTTGACATTCCCGTCATCAAGGACATTCTCCGCGGTGGCAAGGACTCCATTTTTGACTTCCTGCATGTTTCCCCAATCAAGGTATAAAGAGACCTTGCCCCCCCCCCGAGCTATTTTATTATACGCGGACTCGTTTTACCCTCGCATGCCGCCTAATCTATCCCTCTTCCCTGCTCATACAGATGCACGTCAGCTTCTCTCTCGTCGGTAGTTCCCAGGAGGGACGCCAAACAGCCTTCCACAGTGACGTCCTCAATCTCTTCCTGCAGTCTCTCGGCGTTGCGCTGACCGATGTTCAGGATGTTGTTTTCAAGTAAGTCAGTGCTTAGTGCTCAGGGGGAGGGGACGCTTCATGGCCGTCTGTATCACAAACACAGGGACTGTCTTGCAGGCCTGTCTGCCTTCTCGCACCCGATCGTGTTCGCTTTGCTCCATTGATGACCATCTTAAGGCTTCTCTAGCGTTATTCGTTGGGCCCGTCTCTAGCGACAGAAACTACAATTTTTAAGAGGCAGTAGCTTTTACTGGCACCCACCTCCGGAATTCGCGGTCGTATGAGCCCAGCCAGATCTCCAGCCCACTGGGGTCCTTTGGAAATTTGGGACATCACTACCGATAACTGGTAATATTTTCGAAAAACACGCCGAGGCCTGACTTTCTTATGAGACTCCGACTTATACTTGAATTTTGCTTGCCATCAGGTGGCGCAGTTTCCTCGGAGGCGGAAGTACGTGACATGGAGATTAAAAGGAGTCGGGTGATGCATAAAACAAAAGGAACTCTGTGAAGTCGGGCGGCCTAAGACAACCGAACGGCGAGCAAAAACAACGGTGGTGGTTGAATGTGTAGTCCCCGGCTCTTGTTAGTATTACGTACCCACTTATTTATTTACGCAGAAACTTTGTATTGGGATTGTCGTGGTGGTGGTTAGGCTTACAGTAAGGACTAAGGTCAGGACAGGTCAGGCAGAAATGAGCATTCCATCCTCCCTTGTGTTTGTCGGTAACGTTTGTCTACAGGTGAAACAACAAATATGTAGGGATATAACCTACTCAAATAGATATAGTAGGTATTATTTCTAGGCAATGGATATTTGGATGCCATCTCCCGATTGTTGCCCGTTATTTTGCCTATATTGCCAGCCGTCGTGCGGCTGCCGGCGAGACTTGATATCGAGCCCCAAGGCACAAAGCGCGACGCGTCTCCCGTAACGTGACTGGTGAGCGTCCCCCTTACCATGATTTTTTAGATTTTGCGGACAGTACGTGTGGTGTAAAAGGCCTATAGGGGAACAGAGTTTATTGCTCTCCACCACGTTAGTATGTTTAAAAGTCAGAAGTGAAGAAGACAGAATTTAGCGGGCAGTTTACCAAATGAAGGTGCACAGGCGGCTCCTAGTGAGCGTCTATAGACATGGATGACTGGCGCGTTCTGTGGCCGCGTGAGAACCGTTCCTCTGACCAATCCGAGAGCGTTCGCAGCTGTGGCGGTGATCAGACAAGAAACTCATGAGGATGAAGAGGCAAGTTCTTGCGGTGTGCGCGTGTTCAGGAACCTCCGCGTCCTCAAGATGTCTCTTGTACTGCGAATCGCGGGACGTTCTAGACGCCTCGATGTCGCAAAAATCCGACGACCCAGCACTGCCGAGGTCCTGAGAAGAGAAATCTGGACCTGTTTTACGACCCGAGCCGACGGAGAAGGCAGTAAACAGTGGTCGTCACTAAAAACATCAGTCTATGGGGCAGCCGAGAAAAATCTTGGATACACCCAGCGACGCCGCAGTGGCTGGATCAGCGGAGGAACCCTGCAGTTGTCTGCTCAGTCGGCTCGAGCCAGGCCCGCTAACGATGACTGCTTCCGCCAACTTCGGAAGATGATGACAAAATCGGCCAGTGATGACCGGAAGCAATATTGGGCTGAAATAGCAACCTCCATGGAACAGGCCGGAACGTTGGTGACACTCGAAAACTCTACCAACTTATCCGTCAAGTTAGCGGTAAGCCGTCTTCATTGAGTGACTTAGTTCGCGACATGAATGGCGACTTTATTGCTGACAACTCGGCCAAAGTCGAACGCTGACGTGAGCACTTCGATACCCATCCTACCTCGCCCTTGTTCTCCTTTTCAGCTGAGTATCTTCCCTTTCTCACCTATGCGGTGCCATGCGACCCTACGTCTGAAAGAGAAGTCGTCGACGCCATACGAAAGTTACGCAACAATAAGGCACCCGGAGAGGACGGTATACCCGCTGAAGTCTTCAAGTCTTCTGTCGACACTCTGGCGCCCTGGCTCCATGAGGTGATTGAAAGAGCGTGGAGAGACGAGGTTGTTCCTGATGACTGGGACTTAGGCATCCTTGTACCTATCCTCAAGAAGGGAGATAAGACGAGATGCGAGAACTACTGCGGCATAAGTCTCATCGACGTTGCTGTGAAGATCTTCGCTATTGTCCTACTCAGGCGATTCCAGGCTGTGCGTGACTCAAGGACGAGGCCCAACCAAGTCGGATTTCGTGCTGGACGTGGATGCGCAGACCAGGTATTCACACTGGGGCGCATTCTCGAATTTCGCCATAGCTACTAACAACCGACGGCCGTCTGCTTCGTTGACTTTGCCGCCGCGTTCGATTCCGTTCACCGTGAGTGCCTGTGGCGGATAATGGCGCTAGATGGTGTACCGGCAAAAATCATCGCCATGATCAAGGTCTATTATCGATCCACTACTGCGAGAGTCCTGGTCCGTAACAATCTTTCCCAACCGTTCGGTATTCGGTCTGGCGTTCGACAGGGTTGTATCCTGCAGCGGATCGTCATGCGTGGAGAGGTACAGTTCCTGACATCATTGGGGCGGCTAGATCAGGCATGATCACAGCCGTATCAAGTGCAATTACAAGTACAATCGCGGGAAGGGCCAAATTAAACCTCCATTACGGCGTGTTTTCCATTCATCTTTGGCATTTTTGGTGCCTAATTCCTATGCCTATCCTTGCACCCATTTCTCCTTTTGCATAGGCTTGCTTACTTCGAGAGGCGCGCCTGTATCATGTCGATGTCGAAGTTGACCTCCGAGATGACCAGACACTACGCCGGCCAAGCAATCAAACAAACGTATGTCCTCCTACTGGGTCTGGATGTGATCGGAAATCCGTTTGGTGTGATTCGAGGGGTGGCACAGGGCGTGGAGGATCTCTTCTACGAACCCGTCAAGGTATGTTTGCTCTCACCCCAAACCCACTGCTGTCATATTAAATTGTCTTCATTGGAGTCTAGGTGTTTTGGTCTCCTGCTGGTGTGTCTGATTGCATTAATCTGTCACGATTCCCTGTCCGCGCTTATTCCGAATGCTTATCTTGTTTCCCTCCCTAAGGGTGCCATCATCGGAACGGAAGAGTTTGCCGAAGGTGTGGCTCTGGGAGTACGGAGTCTCGTTGGTCATACTGTTGGTAAGCTCACCCCTCCACAACTCCACTCCTTCCGTCCCTAATCCCTTTTTGGCAAGCACTATCGCAAAAATATACTACTGAGGCATCACAGGGGGGGGGGGTAGTTTTCACATCATCCGTCTGCACATCCTCTCCACAATGCCCAGGGGCTTTACCCATCAGCTGTGGGTCGTCGAAACCTTCGAGCTGTCTGTGCTTAAGCCAAAACTCGTGACTTTTCAGCCTTACACTGTGAGTGAGGAAACTTAGAAGTTCTGCATTTGTTTGCCAGTCGAACTGACGCGCACATTTGTGTAACGTCACGAAATTAGGGGGTGGGGCACATCAGGGAGCCGAACCTGAATAGGGGCGTTCCTTCCGAGGGCCACGCTGACAGTTGGCCTGTCGTCACCGCTTCCTAGCCCTTATTTCGTCTCACTCCGAAGGAAACATCCGATCGCCGGTAAGTTAGGCCTAGTTCGGTGAGCGGAGCCGTTGTCATAATCCTCCTTAATTCGCTCAGGTTGTGAGTGACGTTGGGACGCTTGTGGTGCCGAACCCACCTACCTCAAGGCCCCTCCTCCGCAGGGGGAGATCTATCCCGTCATCTATTTTTCTAGCTGTTTATTCGATGTCCTTCTTCACACGTCGTCTAAATGTCCGTTCATTTTCGAGGCTGAGCATTTTGAACGTAAAAATCAAAGGTTAAATAAAATTAAAGAGTGGTATAAAGGTGCTAACCGATCGCGCTACGGAACTCACTCGTCCCGTTGTGCCTTACGGGCTCGCTCTCGAGCCCAACCAGCAGCCGCACAGCGGCGCTTGATATAGACAGAATGGCATGACCGACAACGACAAGGGAGACTGGAATGGTCATTTCTGGCTTAGTAGCCGTTGTCAGCCAGTCATACCCAATCCCGAGATGTGGAACATCTGGGGTTCGGTCCCACTACCTCTTTGTTAGAAGTCTATGTCCTAACCGCTGAGCTACGGGCTCATCACCTGGTGTTCTACACTTCGGGGTTGGGCATGACTAACTGACGACGGCTAATAAGCCAGAAATGGCCATTCCAGTCTCCCTTGTCTTTGTCAGTAATGCTATTCTGCCTATATCATGCACCGCCGTGCGGCTGCTGGTTGGGCTCGAGAGCGAGCCCGTAAGGCACAACGGGACGAGTGAGTTCCGTATGAACGATCGGTGATCTCCCCCTACCATTGTATATTCCCGATCGAAAACCGACAGGGCAATGGGCTGGTGGGGCTCAGTGGTTAGAGGCGTTGGACTTCTAACCAACAGGTCGCGAGATCGAACCCCACGTGTTCCACATTTCGGGGTTGGGCATGACTGGCTGACGACGGCTAATAAAACAGAAATGGCCATTCCTGAGTAAAAGGGGTATGTGGCAAAAACGCGATAAAACACTGGAGAGCACACGCTGTACGCACGTGCGCAGAAAAGTAGGCAGCCAATAGTTGCGCAGATGGTGCAATCCAGGTTACCAATTACCCTGCGCAATCCCCTATCGTGAGAAGTGACGATATGAGTACGTCCAGGCCGCAATGGGATACTACTAGGCCACCATGCCTAACCAAGTTAGACCTTCCAAACGCCCCTCTTTTGGCAGTGTTTACTGCGCTAAACTAACGAATAGGGCTCCGCGCTGCTTCAAGCACCTCTTGTGCCTCTTTGACTGTATTTGGTTTATTTGTGCACACGCTGTCAGCCCTGTAATGAAACTTTCATATCCTCCCTATCACTTCACTTTCCGTCTTTGCAGGTGGTGCCGCGGGTGCAGTCTCACGCATCACCGGCACCCTGGGCAAGGGAGTCGCTGCTCTGACTCTCGACGATGACTATAAACGCCGGCGACGGGAGCAGCTGTCTCGTCGACCGGCCAACTTCTCTGCAGGTCTAGCCCAGGGTGGCAAGGATCTAGTCATGGTAAGTGTACCGGAAATCCGGTTCAAATGATGACTCCTCGCGTTCTGGTTTGTCTGCACATATGTTGGCGTGGGCTTCGCCAAACGCGCCGACTGATTTGCAACGGAAGAGAAATCAGTCGGTTTTGAGGTGTTCGTAGCTTTCTGAAAAACGTTTTTGCAGTCGTCTGCTGGGTGCGTACTAGTCGCGGCATCTGCACAGTTTTATCCTGCAACTGACAGATTAGCACGATTGATGGTAGAGCCTTAACCGGCAAGTCAGGTTATTCCTTCATAGTCTCGCTCTCATTCCACTCATCTAATTGGATTGTCTAGGAACTTTGTCCTAGGAACCATTTAGATGTTTCGGCTAGGTGGGCTTTTCAGCTAATAAGTCACACGGCGAGCACCGAAAGTGACCACTGCTTAGTGAAATTCTGCAGTAACCATTGCTCACGCCATGAATACCAATAATGAACCCGAGACCGTGAGTGGCTGGGAGTCGAGCCACCACGCAACTATCGTACAAAGTGTGAACAGGAGCTTCCGTGCTTGTGGTCACCTCCCACCTGCATTCCCCTGTGCACTCCCGGCCCCTATCTTTCGTTGTGAAGACGAAGAGTCGAACACCGGAACACTTTGTTTATTGTCCTGAGCTTTCAGACTCGTACAGGAGTCCATCGTCAGAGGTAGCAGCAGCAGCAGAACAAGCGACAGTTATAAGGCATATAGGCCAATCATCGATCGACGGCGCAAGACTGGAGATGATTACTCAGGGCTCTGTACGCCGGCGCCAGATCGATAAATCGATTGACCGAGTTCTCATCAGAGGTCCAGGCTTCAAGCAATTCTCGGTCTGTTTTGTTTCCGGCGTGGACGACTATTTTGGTGGCCGCGACGTTAAACTCGTGACCCATTTCATAGGTGTGGGTGGCCATTTGTGATTATGCGTCGCCTCGTCGCACAGCCAGCTTATGTTCTCGTATGCGCGATCCGAGCATGAGCCCAGTGTTCCGGTGTTCGACTCTTCTTCTTCACTTATGCTTACACCTGGAACTCGAAATTTCGCCTTAATCTTTCGTCGTCACCAGAGTTGGATTTGTGTGCGAATCCGAAAGGTCAGGCCGATAAACTTTTTATTCCGATTTTGGAGTACCCTCATGCTTTATGTAATCTTCGAGATGCCCTATCTCCTCCCTTTCTTGCCTGCTTCGCCATAAGCAGACTCACACGCAAGTTTCCTCTGCGCCATCCCTCGAATGGTCGTTGCCGTCATCACTTGCGATAGCCAAACTGTACACGCCTACAATCTTCTGCGTCCAGGCGTTGGTTGTTAAGGGCATAGCCAAATAGTCTCTCCCGTTCACGGCCAAACGATAATGGGTGGTGGTGGTGTTTCGCAATTAAGTAAACTCTTCTATGCCCTAAATGGGATTGTCATGCGTTACCTGACTGCTAACTGGTCCAATTCCATCCTTATAGCTTTACTATATTTTCAGTGCAACGTCTGTTGCCAAGGCAATGTCAACAAGTAGTGCCTCCTGATCGATCTACTTTTTACGACTCTTGCATATCGTCTATTTACTTGGATCCTGGTTGGTTTTTTCATTTGTCTGTCAACAGGGTGTCTTCGATGGAGTTACCGGTATCGTCACACAGCCAATAGGCGGAGCCAAAAAAGAGGGCGTTGAGGGATTTTTCAAAGGTTGGTTTGCATTCTTTCTTGCTCTCATCTTACCCACCAACGTCTTAGCCTGTTTCAACCTTTGATCGCCTTCCTTTGCCACTTCCTTCTCCAAAGGCATGACGAAGGGTCTCGTCGGTGTTTTTACTCGTCCAATATCCGGGGTCGTTGACTTCGCCAGCAGCTCCTTCGAGGGAATTCGTCGGTATGATCTTCGTTTGCTTTCTTTGCTTGTGCATATTTGATTTGGAGCGGACTCCGTTTTAAATGGAGTAATCACAAAAGCAGTGCGCTTAATTACATAGACCGTTGGTTCTGATCTAACCCGCTACCGACAGTTAGACCGTCGATTCCCACGATGTTCATTATGTGCCCCACAACATGGTAGGCGCCGTGATGGTGACTTGCGCGTGCACTGGTTTATACTGATAGTAGGCTTGCTCACTTACCTGGGTCTGGTGTCAAGGCAGACCGGAGGTGGGATCGGGCACTGGTGTCTGGCGCGGCGTGTGCCGGCGCCTAGGTGTGCCATCACCCCCCCCCATGTATGGCATTTTTTATGGGTACGCAACTCAACAGCGCATACTGGACCCTGATCTGGCCTCCGTGTTGGTTCAATGCACCTTCCACGTGACCCGTTTTAGGGGGCGTGAGCTACTACCGAGTGTGCGTTGACGCAGGATGGTTTAAAGTCACGTGGAATTGGCCTTCACCAATCTGGCCTGACAGCAGCGTACATGGGGACTGTGTAACACTCGTCTCGGTGTAGAGGCCTCGCTGGCTGCCTCGTGACTCGCAACAGCCATTCTTCCTGGTCCACGGTGGAGTGGCTAAGGAGATAGTGGGTAAGATTCCCCCAGTGACGTAGGGCTAGAAGATTTTACTATTCTTGAAGAAGGAGACACGATCGCCGGGACAAGAGCTTTATTAGTCTGACGTTTCGGATTCCTACTCGAATCCATCATCAGAGACAAAAGAGCAGAAACGGGAATCCGAAACGTCAGGCTAATAAAGCTCTTGTCCCGGCGATCGTGTCTCCTTCTTCAAGACTACTTCCTGGGACTCGGCTTTTCGCTTCTATTGGCGATTTTACTATTGTTTAATGTGATTTTTCAGTTTTCTCCGGGGGGTTTAGTGGTGCATGGGGCCGACGTCCTCGTCTTCATATCTGGAGGGGGCAGCTCGGTGTCTCTAGAATTTGAAAGTGACCCTATTTGCAGACTTCTTCCTTAAGTCAGGCGACGCCTTGAGGACTTTCACTTGCCATTTATGCTACTCTGGTCGTCTCCTGCAGACATGTTTTACCTTCATTTTGACCTCGGGGAGTCTGCTGATCAAGTTCTCGAAGATGGATACGGAACGCTATAAAGGTGCTCGGTCCAGATGACAGGATTGTTTTGTCTGAGCCTAGCAGATGCGTAATTTGGTAGAAGGCGAGTTAGGAAGTTGATTGTCCAGGTTACGTCGCGGTTGCGTTTCGGACTACCGAGAGACATGGTCAGGCATGTAAAAGTGGTACGATTTTAACATTTTAGAGCATCCTTTATAGCCGCTTCCGCGTGAAGGCTAGGCAGGGCGTCCCCGAGGGAACTACAGAGACACCTAGGCGGATATTCAACTACCTTAGGGCCATCTATTTTAGTACGTAAACGTTCAGACCTGTGGATTTGCATGCCACTTTCTCCCCAGAACAGGAGTAGTTGGCGATGGGGTGGAGGAGCTGCTATGGAAGGTGAGAACAAGCAGGTAATAGTGATAGAGGGTTATTGAAATCTAATATTGGACGTAGGAGAATTTATCGACTGCTGTTACTTCCGCTGACGATCGACTTAGACTGATCTAGTTTCGGGTGCACATTCAGTAGGCGATAGCATAATGTCTTTGATTGCTAGACCCAGGGAGTGCTAATACTTTGTGTGTGGGGAACTGCCTTCTAGGACATAGTTGCTCACTAGACGGAGTCTGGTTAGTAGAAATTTCTTTTTGTTTTGTCTCTCCACACTCTGCGCTCCAGCAGAGTGCGGCACGTATCTGACCAAAAGGTGGCCCCTTTTTGGAGGCACAGATGCACTTTGGTGAATTCTTGAACTCGCTCTTTTGTAGGGCCACGTCAACTTCCAAAGAAGTGACTCCGGTTCGACCGCCACGCTTCATTGGTCTTGATGGCGTGATCCGGCCCTATGACCTGTTCCAGGCACAAGGGAACGTGCTCCTGAAGGTACTACACCTGCAAATCTTTCCTAACGCTTTTCCATCACGGTCGCTGTCCTAGTCACCTTTTTTGCACTTCCGCCTAACGCAAGGCACGCTTTTTAAATGCCCAAACATAGTTCATACAGGGACGCCGAAGCGAGCCCCAGATTCGTACGAAGCGGAGGGGTCGATCGTCGGACTTTTTGAACCTTTTGATCCGTCATTACCATACACGGGGCAATAGCAGTAAGTAAGCGGCTTGTCTAGTGTCGTACGGCTTGCATGATTGTGAACTGGATCAGACCAGCTGCTAATGAGCGTTCCGCGTGTAATAAGCGGGGGACCGATCGATATAGTGAAGTAGAATACTAGGATGGTTTCCGGTAGATGAGCGTTTGAATAACAGAGGCGGCAGTTGCTAGGGCAGCGCTGTCTTCGGATTGCTCAGTGTCCTCATCAGCTACTAACAGATGGCCCTATACCAACTATATTTCTCCACTCGAAGGTGTGCTGATCGGTTCCCGTGCACCTCGTCCACTGGGACGGCTGCTATTTCTCTCCGCTTCACTGGGTGTCACGTCAAAAGGTGCCCTTTGGATAAGAAACATTCTAGTCGATAATGTTCTATTAGAAGTCTTGAGAAATAAGATGAGGTCACCGGAAGAGGGTTATTCGAGTGCTGACGTTTTGGAGATCTTGGCCGCCTCACTATTGTCAAATTGCAAAATGTACTTAATCGACGAGAAATTTGGAGTGGCATACTGCGCTGGTCGGCGTCATGCTGATCGATTTTTTTCTCTCTGCCTCGGCTTTTAGGATATTTTTGGGGAGCCTTTTAGCTGCGCGTCTTTTGAGTCACCACGTCGTCGGGAGGGGGTAATTGAACCTCTCTCAGGGTTCCCCGGTCTGGTGGTTCTTTCACTTATTCGTCGAATGAACTCGTCGCCGGGCCGACTCTGCACGGCCTTTTGAAGTGGTCGTCTGGTCCTGACCTTTACGAACGTAATGACGCGAGACTTCAGGCTGTATGAAGATCCAGATGCCTATTGATGTAGCTGGCATCTGAGTACCATCCCTCAAGTGTTAGGCGTTCTGCTTTTGAGTTGCCCTGGCCTAAGATGATAGCCCCCTGAAGATCGAAAGTATGCCCGATTTCTCCAACGTGCGTTGCAAGTTGAGAGTTTGTATCTAACTCTTGTAGGTGGGTCTGAAATTTCCGCCCGCTGTCCCCAATATAGTTGCAGTCCTCATTACTATAACTTATTTTGTAGACTGCCGATATTTCGGTGGGTGGCATTGTATCCTTGGGTTGCTATGCATACTCTGGCGGGTTGTATCAGTCGAGAGACCGCCTCAGAGACCCCTTTAGCATAGGGAATGACCCTCTAGACTTCGCGTTGCTCTTCTTGTGGCCGTCGTCTGCTCATTCGGCGCCTGCCCTCATAGCCTATTTGCTTACGTGTGTTTATTTGAAGGTTACAGGCCAAGTCCCCGATGACCTTTATTTTTCTCCTCACTGTATGTGTGTCTGCGTTGTTCTCCTTTTCCAGCCTTTCAAGGATACTTCGCTCCCCGAGGAGTACGTATTCCATGTACCGCTGCGCAAGCCGAAATCTGTCTGTATACTGACCTCACGGTAAGCCTCTTTCTTCCCCAGTCTTCCTTCGCTCCCATTGTTACCTCCCGTTCTGATTAACTTATCCTCCTCTGTCTTTTTTCATCTATTTAAAACTTTTAGGCGCATTTTGATCCTGGGTTTCAACGACATTCTGGGCAGCTGGTCTTGTGACTGGCAGATCAACCTCGCAGAGCTGGATGGAGCGCCCACCGAGTGTGCCAGTGGTCTCGAACTCAAACTACTTAAGGCCCAACGAAGGGTATTCGGCTCCTCCACCGCTTCCAAGGTCATTGAGGCGGACGTCGAGCAAGCTAGGGTAGGCATTCCCCCCTCCCTCCCTACAGTATTGGCCCCACATAGATGTCTTGTTACCGTCTTGCAGTACCCTCTACCTACTTCATGTCTTCAACTTATTTTTGTAAACTTTCAGCGTTTGCAAGCCAAGATAGTGCAACGACTGTCCATGGAAGAGGTCTCGTGATGAATCGTAATTCCTACCTCAGCCCAACACATCTTCACTGTCACATTTGGCCTCCCTTTTCGGGCTGCAAAAAGGACCTTCCAAAGAGCTTTCAACCCCAGAGCTTGGCTTGACCTTTTCCTTATATAGATTTCCGCTGTACCCCCTTTCCGGCTGTCGCTGTCTCCTTTTCGCTTTCACCTTGGTACAGACGCAGCACGTTCACGTGCTCTCTTGTCTTCCATGAAATTCCCCATAAACGTGTGTTCCATTATCGTCATTTGTGTGTTTTTTGGACTGGATGCCATTGACGGTGTGTTCTTCTGGTTTCAAGTTCGCCGGGTTTTGTGTCTATCTCCCTCCCTATTTTCTTGATAACCCTTTTTTCCCCATCATCAAGATGAAATTGTTGGACGTACTCCGCTTCTACTAAATGAGTGTATTTTGCTCTCTCTCTCTCTCTCTCTCACACACACACACACACACACACACACACACGACAGTTCGACCGTCGATTTCGACGATGTCCACCGTGTGCGCCACAGCTGCAGCAGCGGTGGGAGCAGGGACGGTGACTTGCGCAGGGGTTTATAATGCCGGTAGACTTGCGCTGCAGCTACCTACACTCCTTCCTCCTCCCCCGCCTGAGCCCGGTGTCAAGACAGAGTCAAGAAGACCGGAGACGAGGAGGCCGCAGGTGGATGGCTTGGACGGATCCTCACCTTGGCGTTCCACCACACCCCCTGATCCACACAACAAATAACCAGGATTTTCACCAACACAACAGAGTTTGGAGGCTGGCACGACCGAAACCGCACCTAGGCGTGCCGCCAGCGCCTGGCTCGGATCCCACACTGTGGTGGGAGTGCCATAAAGGCCACATTAAAAAGGAGCCATTGCAGCCTGACTCTCAGACCACCACCAGTCAAGGAGGAGGTCCAAGTTACCCCGTCAGTTGTCAACCTTCCAAGCCACGGCTTTAAGCGCACCGTGATAGCTTCAAGCGCGTCAGATTGTTTATAGTGAGGAATGTGCGCTGAGTCGTCGACCTCACTCTCCCTTCCCATCCCCACACTCCAGCCGCTGTCCTAGCCGGTCAGCAGACTGGAGTGGGAGATGGGCGCGGTGGCTGACACGGTCGACTGACCATGCCTGCGCGCGCCACAGCACGACCTGGCCCCCCATACACACACAAACACCAGGATTTCACACAAAGGGGGTTGAACGGCGTGTCTCTCACTTGCGTGAGAGGGCCGTGGAAGGTGCTGTTTCAGCCCGTCCCCAGCCCACCAGTCCGCCACTCCACACAACACACAACGCGAAGAACTACGTGAACCGAGAGCGGGCGTCAATCAGCAGCCTTCCTATCCACGACGCTTGACGTGTCGGGATAGTCTCGTACTCAAGTCACCCCTGCAGCCGAAGCCGCATGGGGACCGAGTCGAGATGCACACATCCCACTTGCGTGGAAGGTGGCAGTTGGGTACATGCGATGGGTGAGTGTTGATGTGTGGTGGTGATGGTGGAGGAGGGTAGGGGATGTGTGGTGTAACGGGCGGTTGTCTACCGCAGGTCGTCGTGGATGCGCATGTGACCCAATAGGCCCATACGATGCCTGAAAGTGCGAGGGCAATGTGGGCAGCTAAGACGAGCTTGGTGGGTATAGGTTGGTGCTCCAGGCACTGGTTCGCCAGTCTCTGTGTGATGGATTCGCAAGTGACCGACCAGGCCGATGTGTGAGGTGAAGGTGCGGTCGCAGTGAGGGCAGGTGTAGTCCTGATCCTCATCGCTGCAGTCGGGGGAAGTGGGGGTGGTGTCGGATGTTGTGTCGTGGTTGGTGCTGTGCGAGACGGCCGCCTGAGCGGCTGCTGTTGGGTCAGCGGAGGAGGAGGATGATGATGGAAGTGGTGGTTCAGACGAATTATCAGAGTTAGTTGACGACGGAGAGGACGAGGAAGGGGCGGGCGTGGGGAGGATGTTTGGTGCAGTTCGTGAGGCGCAGTTGATCCGTAGATGTTCAACAAGTCCGATTCGAGCACGGAATGTCCGTTGACATCGAGGACACGTTGGAAGCGGTTGTGCGCGGCGTTGCGTACTGGGCGAAGTTGTGATTTGCGGGCTTCGCGTTTCGCTTTGGCGGCAGCGATGTGGTTGGTTTCGTAGATCGCAGCGCCTGTCTTCACTGTCCTCCTCCAGGTCGGTCGGTCGAGTGCGAGCTCCTCCCAGTTGGTGGGGTCGATTTGCAGGCGTTTCAGGGAGGACTTCAAGGTATCCTTGTAACGGCGAATCTGGCCTCCTTGACGGCGAGAACCCGTCGCGACATCTCCGTAGAAGAGTCGTTTGGGTAGTCGCTCGTCGTCCATGCGCACCAGGTGGCTGCTGCAGCGCAGCTGCATTTGTCTCAGTATGGTGTAGATGCTGAGGATTCCCGTCCGTTCCAGCACATCAGTGTCGGGGATTCGATCCTGCCAGTCCAGCCTCAGGATGCGACGAAGACAACTGAGGTGGAAGAGGTTCAGACGGCGTGCCTGCTTTGTGTACACCGTCCAAGTCTCCGCTCCGTATAGCAGCGTCGGCAGGACGACGGCCGTGTACATCTTCAGCTTCGTGCTCTGTTGAAGACCGTGACGATTCCAGACTGTGCTTTGGAGGTGGCCGAAGGCTTGACTGGATTTCGAGATCCTGTTGGCGACTTCGTCATCAATCTTGGCGTTGTGGGAGAGAGTACTGCCCAGGTACGGGAAGTTCTCCACCACCTGCAGTTGGGTTCCGTTCACGCTGATTTGCGGCCCGTTGGGGGGTTTGGCTGAATTGGGTGGCGGTTGATGCATCACCACCGTCTTCTGCGTGTTGATGACCAGCGGCGGATAACAGGTCCATGCTCTGTTGCATCTCCTCTTCCGAGGTGGTGTTCAGGGCGCAGTCGTCGGCGAAGAGAAGTTCGTGAACGGTGGTTGTGGATACGCGCGATTGGAAGTGCATCCGTAGTTGATTCAGGAGGTGACCGTCCGTCCTGTAGGCGATGCGGATCCCGACGCGTTCGTCACGGTAGGCGTCCATCAGCATGGCAGAGAACATTAGATTGAAAAGGGTAGGCGCCAGCACACAGCCCTGCTTCACTCCATTGGTCACTGCGAATGCCTGGGAGACAGCTCCGTTGTCCGTGACTCGTGCCATCATACCGTCGTGCAGCTGACGCACCATCTGAGTGAATCGCTCCGGATAGCCGAATTTCTGCATGATCTTCCACAGTTCTTCACGATTCACCGTGTCGAAGGCTTTCGTCAGGTCCACGAAGGTAGAGTACAGGTGAGTCCGCATCTCCTGGCACTTCTCCTGAAGTTGACGGGCGGCGAAGATCATATTCGTGGTCCCACGATGACGACAGAAGCCGCATTGGCTTTCCGGCAGAAGGCCCTGTTCCAGATGGTTATTGAGACGGTTGAGGAGGATTCGTGCGAAGATCTTCCCTGCGATGTTCAGTAGGGAGATGCCGCGGTGGTTGTCGCAGACTTGGCGATTCCCTTTGCGCTTGTAGAGATGCACGATCGTTGCATCCTTGAAATCTTGCGGGACTTCGCCTTGACGTCACATCTCCTGGAAGAGCGCAGTCAGGTGATCCATCATTTGGTGACCTCCATGCTTGTAGACCTCAACAGGGATTGCGTCCGATCCGGGTGCTTTTCCGCTGGAGAGCTGCTGCACGGCCCTGATGGTCTCCTGGAGAGATGGCGGAAGGTCGAGGTCCACGTTGGTCTCCACTTGTGGCAGACGGTCGATGGCGGCGTCGGAGATGGCGGAGGGGCGATTGAGGACGCCTCGGAAATACTCGGCCCATCGCTGCAGGATTTGTGTCTTCTCAGTCAGAAGAGTACCACCGTCGGCGCTGGGGAGAGGAGCAGTGCCCTTCATCGGCGGACCGTAGACAGCTTTGATTGCGGAGAAGGAGTTCTTCCATTCGTTGCAGTCCGCGTACCCTTGGATCTCCTCAACTTTGCGAGCAGTCCAGGCGTCCTGCATTTCGCGCAGTCGTTGCTGAAGATGGTGGCGACTGCGGTAGATAGCAGCTTTGTTGTCCTCAGTGGGGTGATCTACATAGGCTATTTGCAGGCGGTTCTTCTCAGCAAGCAGATTTCTGATGGCGGCGTCGTCGTCGAACCAGTCCTGGTGTTGGCGGAGAGCGCGACCGAGGACGGCGAGCGCCGACGACTGGACCGTGTCTCGCAGTTGACACCAGCGGTTCTCCACGGAGGCGTTCTCGGCAGCGGCGGCGACGTCGGCGGCAGCGATTGGAAGGTTGGCTAGCCGTTGAGCGAGCTCATTGCTGAAATGAAGATGGTGAGCGGACAAAGACAACAAGGCAACATTCAGTTTACCTGGGGGTCGCTTTCCTTGTGGTCTCCTGCGAGGCTGTAGGCGAATACGTATCTTCGCGATGACGAGGCGATGGTCGGTCCACCCGTCAGCACCCCCCCCCTCTCTGCCACACAGACACACACTCTCTCTCTATTAAGTGTTTTTGGTGGATTCTAGAAGACAGCGCATGCCCAAGCGCCCATGTGGGCAGAGGTTCTGCCCGTCCTGAGGATAGCAGCTTTCAGCGAATGCAGGCGGCGGAAGGCGTGTTTATTGAGTTTTTCGAAGACTGTGATGGACTGGGTGTCCTGTTGAGATTCTGGCCGCTGGTCCCGCTGTATGGACTGGAGTGGACAAGGCCAACGTTTGGGATTTCAACGAGTACCCCAGTCCATCCCAGTGTCCCTAATACAACTGACGCAGAGTAGCTTGTTTCTGCATACGGTTGTTTCTAGAGGGTGATTCACGCAAGGTGTGTACCCGCGTTTTCCGTATCGCAAAAAAACTTCCAGAATTGTTGATCAGTTTTGCTAAAGGCGAGTGTCTCTGATATTGGGCCATTGTGCCGTCCATCTCAGTTTAGACCAGTGCTTTGGACAGCTTGATAACATACGAATTGAAGGTTTTGGGAACAGTTTGCGAGGATGCCAGATGGTAGGGCGTTCAAACGCAGTCCTTCATAGTCAGCAAAACGCCGGTGTCAGCCCGCGTGCAACTGAATCTAGAAATTGTGCTTTAAACGTGGGAAAATTTCTTCGCGTCCTCCGTCTACCTGCTTTTTTACTTACAATACTTGCGATAATAATGTCCACGAATTCCAAATTGGAAGATTTCAAACAAAAGAATGGCTTTTGGGCGAAGACAGCACGGGGAGGTGTGATATCAAAAAACATTTAAGAGGAAAATTTATTTTGCAGAGGGGTATAGAGGGAAATCAGAGGATCATCCTTAGTGTGTGCTGTGACCATAAATGCAGATCAGCAAGCGAGTATGGAGGGTTCTTAAAGTGCGCATAGGAATACTAGGTCGCGGTAGGCCTAGAGTGAGACCGACAATGGGATGGGGTGGCGACATCCCATTGGCCAGGACGGAATCCTGATGAGGGTGGGCAAATTAGGATATCTGCGTTAGGATGGTCCCGAATATTTGCCCGATAGCGGAGATAGGGAAGACATTGTTTTTCGTAACGACCGGGATGCACAAATAGAGAAAATCGAGATGTCTGATGGTATTCGTGGATGGGGAGGACACATGTAGAATGGAAAATGCGAGCGGACAATGCAATTTGGAGACGGACTTTTAAATTCCCGATGGTCCTTTCTCTGGAAGTATGAGGTAGCAGGAATGCAAACGTATTCAATGCTCAGAAAAAGACGTAGTCTTCCATTAAAATCAGATTAAATATTTAAAGGTTTAACATGGATTGGTAGGTTATTCCAAAGGAAAGTATTTCTGGGAGCAAAGAAGAGAGAGCGTTCATAGATGAGGGAGGTAGGTGGGGCAATAAGCAGAGAAGAATTATGAGTGTTGTTAGGATGATTAACGGGGGTAGGGGCTGAAATCCGAGGGAGATTTAAGCTTGTTAATTCAATAAAGGAGGTAGAAGTCAGCTTCCGGTCTCCGTACCTTCAGAGATACCAGGTTAGTTGGCTGACGTTTGTTCGAATGGGAAGTATTGGGGTGTCTGGTATAAAACTCCTCTAGTAAAATGCCTTTGGGCATGTTCAGGTTTACAACGGCTTAACTACTTCAGTAAACCAAAGAATGGACACGAACACGCGGAATATTGATAATTTAATCTCAAAAAAGCAAGAATTGCCGGAAATAAAGCCATGAATCTGAGCAGATCTGGTCGTCATTCAGTCGTCAGGATGCGGGTGATTTATATTATTCGTGAAGACTAAGTCGGGGTGTTTGATGGCAGAACATTCAGTCCTGGGTGTGTCTAGAAAGATAACTTGTTGGGGGAGCTTTCTGGTCTAAAATCAACGTGGCAGCATTTTGAAGAAAAGAAGTTAATATGCCATATTGACTTTTGCGCAGAATGAGCTACCAAATGATAATGTCTCCTTTCCAAACAGCGTTAGGCATTAAATTTAGAGAAAGAATATACGAATTTAAGATCGCCAGCATTTATAAGAGACTGAGCACGTATAACTGCCGATGAAATATCATTAATATAGGAAAAAAACATAGGATGCTAGCATGGCGGACACTGCTTTATAATAGGGCTCTCGTTGGTAAATGAAACTCCGACTAATACATGCTGTTTTCAATTTGTTAGTTATAACTTATTGAAGTCAATCAAGAAGACGTCAATTCCGAAATCCTCTAGTATTGCCGAGAGAGGTTTTTGTTAAATTTATCGAAGGTTTTATTAAGATCGGAATAAACGATGACCGGAGACAGATGACCCTACCAACACATGGTCCCGTCTTGTGGGTGTGGCCAAGCGTGGGTGGATGTGGCCATGGCCAAGCCATATTTTGGGAAATTTCAAGGTGCATTTCAGCCGCTTAGATGAAATCTTTTGTGTTTACATATTCTGAATTTACCTAAGCATACGTTAATTCTCCTAGAAAGTGCCCAGAGGCCTCACTTCTTTGGTGATGGCGATGTGCCTGGACGAATTGATTAGGACGTTTTTGTTTAAGTAAGCCACTTTATCTGCTGCCCTGCAGGACGTGATTGCTGTAGTCGCATTATCGTTTGCCTGCCCGTGACAAAACGGTACGTCGTTCCACGTCTGTCGCACCTTTATTCTCTTACTTACGCCATTAACCATGTATTTTATGTTATGCAATCTAACGGCATCCTAATCTCACAGTGAATGTTAAAAATGCAGTTAAACGTTTTGCATGCTGTTTTTTAACCATCGATGAAAGCCGTCAGGAAGCACAAATAGTACAGCTTTCACCGAAGCACAAGTAACAAGCGGATGCGCGTGACAAGAAGGCAGCTTATGCTCGGATGAGAGATGCCTCCGCTTCCTCTGCCTCGTCGGTAGTAGACCATCTATCTGAGTCCGAAATGCCCGAACTGGTCCCAGAAGTTCACAGTAGATAACTACCACTGATTGCTGCTCATTACGAAGAGAAGTAATTAGATTATTAAATGCCAAGTGGCAAGTTTCGCAGGACCGTTCAGGTAAACACCCATGCTGACTAGAGCTCAGGAGCCGACTAGCTAGACAGAAGTCAAGAATTAAATTGAAAATTATCCTTTAAGAAGCTTTGCTAGAGACGGTGTTTTGTGCACGTCCCGATAGTTATTAACATCGGACCGAGATCCTGACTTAAAGACGGTAATGATAATTGACGTTTTCCATGTAGCAGGAAAGATTCCTTTTGAAATATAGACCGAGAACAAAAGACTAAGCAATATTATCAGGTCGGATACTTGTTTAATAATCGAATTTAGAATCCCGTCTGTTCCTGAGCAGAGTGGGTGTTTCAAACGACTTATGCGTTTATTAATGAGATCTGAGGAGACATCGATTGTACTCAGTGTTCACTTTCCTATGTCGTGTGGTAGAGTTAACGCTAACTTGGTTATCCGGCTGTGCACTTACGTGTGGTTTTTATTGCTGATTTGCTTTGGCTGAGACTGGGAGAATTCCACGACACGTGTAGTGGTACTGCGATAGCCAATAGTTTGAGATGAGTATACTCGCGGTTGCAAAACTAATGCCATAAAGGGGGAGGGTAACTAACGAGGAATGGGAAAGCCGTCGCACCTATTTTTCGAATGGTGTGGGCAAAACTGGCTGTCGTGTCGAATGCCTCACATAAACAGTACTCGAAATTAAAATCTAGCCTCCTTATAGCCTCCTCTCGCCATGCCGGCAAGGCCCGGTCAGTCGAGGCCGGTGCTAGTAGGAGAACATCATGAATAGTGCTGAGTAAATTCACAAAAACGAATGACGTTTTTAACGAGCGCGGTTGGACTAAAAACCGTTCTGGGTAGGGTTATGAACATGGCTGGCTAAATGAAAATCACTAATTGGGATCTCACTTATTTCCTTAAACAGGTAATGAGGGAGGGCGTTTTTTAACATCTACATAACTGTAGGCATTAATACGAGAGCCAGAGTTTAACAGTCCAATTAGAATAAAAGTTTTCCTGATGCGGGGAAAAACCGCTCTCATATATCTGAGCTGAATTTACTCGGTAGAGGGGGAGAACTGTTAAGATGTTTAAAAATTGGGCATGGGTTCTCACCGGCCAGCCATATGACATAAACCCGTTGTGTAATCGCATCCGCAATAGGATACAGGTGGCTGTGGTCTTTGCAACTGCGTATAAAGTAGCTCGGGAAGATTCAGAGTAAGACGGAAGTCAAGAAAATATTGCGAGACAGTGACTCACCGATCTGAGCAAAACATCATATGCACGTGTCTGACTGTCGGAAGAAAAGCACGTATACGCGTTGGCCGTATACATACCACAGTTGAACGTAGGCGATAACCTTGTTTTTGTCCATTTACATTCATGCGGATTATGCAGAAACGTTTTAAGCTACCTCAGTAATGTCCCCTCTGTGTGTTCAGGATTAGACTGCTTGGATCCTTGTGAATTCCCTGTGCATCTGTCCAATATCTAAAAGAATTATTACTCCGTTTACTCGTATGTACGGTTTTGTTAGTCGCGATCTTCCTATGCACCATTCTTAGCATACACCATCTTTTCTGTGGCGTAAGCGGTCGGGACTCGATCTGTTTGTTGCCCTGGCTCCAGCTCACCGGTAATGTGTTTTTGCCGAGAGCGTACTGCCCTACTTTGCTATAAAACTTCAAGTGAGCGAATAGTTTGAGACTAGTTGAGGTCTGATCTCAGTACGGTCTATGGTATTGAACTCGAGATCGTGGATACGTTTTCTTCGACCATTGTAGTCTCTTAAGCAATTGAAGTTGCATTCCGGACTTGCATGCGGAATCTTCCGCAGTGGAGAAACTACGTTACCTTCAGTCTACTGGCGTTGTCTGACGAAGCCTAAAAAGGCCACGCTTAAAGGAGTCTATAAGAAACTCCTTGAGGGAATACTGATAAGTGAAATCTAACCAAGTAAAAAAAAACCTGATGGTCTGCAGAAAATACTCGTGAAAATAAAATCGGCATAAGTTTAAACCTGGAAGTTAGGTTTTACTAGCCTGCGTTTCTGACGATCAATACAAAATAGGCTGAAGTTAAACACAAGGTGCTAACTCTGCTGACTTGTAAGGGCGCCTACTTTGACGTTATTTAGCCTTCACTGTTCTTTCGCCAATAGGAAACTCGGAATACGCTCTACTTTAAAAGTAGCATTTCAGGGTTTTAAGCCACTCGGCCATTCGTTAACCCGGAAATCAGAACAGTAGCTATAGCTATAATTTTCGGCAACTACATATGGATACTCTTACGTTGACCTCATGCACGTTTCAATGGAAGATATTTCTGGAACGTTTTGCCAGGCCGCTCCGCCGGCATCTTTGCTTTTAACAAGAACTACATTCTGCGGAGAAACCTTTTTCCACATCAGCTTTGTCCACGACGCCTTATAAAATTAGCTGCACTATGTCGAGTAGATGTGGACGGGATATCTATTAATTGAGAACCATATATCGACTTCATACTTGTTTTGTCGCGAAAATAAATATATATTAGATATCGAATAATCGAGATACTACGCCGTCGGCGAGAGTGGGGCTCAATACCGTGCGCTTGAAATCGTTTGCTTAAACCAATACCCTTTTCTACCTACCATTCATTCCTTTTCAATCACTTACTGGCGATGAAATGCCTTCGCCTTCAAGCAGGTAGAGCGCCTCATCTATCGCGGGCCTTTTTTGCCTGGTAGGCAGTTAACCTGTCGGTAGTTTGTTCATGATAATATCTACAAACACACAGGAAATAAGTTGAATTAAGTGCTAGCATAATGGCCACTTCTTCTCGTCAGTGCTCGCAAACCACTCACTAAATTAACTGTGCGTTTTTAGGGTTCATGAGCACTGTGCGCATTGGCAAAAGGATAGTAAGCGGCTTCCTTAAATCCCTAGATATTTCATTTAATACGCAGTGGTTATCATCTGGAAAGCAAACGTACTTAGTGAAGTCCTTAGGCAAAGGTGGGCAGATCAACTTGTTATCTATGTCGACCTTATAAACCTTCATAAATGAGGAGTTCTTTGGATAGTCAAAGTAATTAGAAGTATAAGTGAAGTCATTGAATACCAAACGTATACATCCACCTTGATCGCAGTGTTTTTAACACATACTATCCTATTGCCAATACCTGTGTGCCTATTGGCTGGTGTGATTTCAACACGGTACCTGCCTGTGACCAGGCATCCGTATTGCAGGTATTGGTCCCGCATGATGCTCATCTATATTTTGCATCATTGTTAGTACAGCCTGGTTCACCTGCCGTACACGTCAAAATATCTCTTAGTGATATATTACATTTCTTGTTTAGTTTTCGTACACGAACAAGCAGTGCCTTACGGGACTTTGGAATAGGGGGATAAGATAGCGAGGAGTGGGATAGTAGTCGAATGTCAATAAGGGTGAGAAAGAGAACGCAGCAGGCTACGAGGGACAGCGAATTACTGCACAGTTTAACGGCAACTCCCTAGGAGGTTGAAGTTAGGCTTCTGGCAGTTAGTAAATGTGTTTAAAGGCCCAGACGTCTACTGATAAAGGATACGATAAGTTTTTTTGGAGGCCACGACCACCCGTAGAAGGTCGTGTGTGGGGCAGCCGTGTAAAGCGTTTCAAGCTTTATCACGGAAAGTGCCTGTTAGACATGTTTTAATGTCACACGCCGACCTCGTCCCCGATCAAAATGAAGATGAACGCCCTTTGGGCCATTCAGACACGCATGTCTTTCCTAGGTAAAAGTAACCTCCTGACATCCCTATCATTTTCCCCCACGTCCCACGAACTTACTGGCAGACTGCCGGAGGTTTTGCCACAGTCCCTATTTGTTAGCCTTTTGTTTCATCACAGCCGGTTGCGTTTCATTCCTTTGTAGTGACAGCGATACGCCGCGGAAAAGTCGCCATAGGTGTATGACAAATGGCATTTTTTCATTCGGTCATTGTGGAGGTGACTGCAAAAAGTGAAGATACGGCGGTACGCAGCAACAACGATAGATGTATTAATCCCCACCATGTAGACCCCCCATCATTTGTTAATTCCGAAAACCTCTAGGGCCAAAAGTAGTTTACGTCGAAATCTTGAGTATGGCCTCGATATTTTTTTTCGAAAATAAGGTATTGTACAAAAAGTAACAGTTATCTGTCCTGTCCTCCTACGAGACTGTGATTGACACTACGCACCTGGCATCCAAGCCAAACAAGAGGATTATAATTAGATAATATGGGGACTGACTCTCAGATCTGGCCTAAAGTAGATGTCTTATCGGCTGAAATCCCGAAATGTGTTTTCAGTTCAAAAGGAATACTTAAGTGGCGTTGTAATACGATCATAGGATATATCGATCACGTCAGGACGCCAGCCTCTAGACGGGCTTCTCTTTGACAACTTGCATAATCTAAACTGTGCAGAAATGACTGCATATGCGGTACGAATTTTTATCATCGATTTCCCATGCCCATTTAAATTCAAATATATTTTATGGAAGACATACACATAAATACTCTTTTTGCACTCATTAGGTAACAAGTTTCGTCTTCTTTAAAGTCTAGGCTTGAAGAGTGTTTGTGAGTTTTAAAAGGTTTCTGACAATAGATTTTTTTAGGGTCGTGAAATGTCCAATCATGCACCATCGCACAAGCCCATTTATTGTCCTCATCCATTTCAAAATCTTATCAGACCTATATGAAGTCTTCCTACTGTTATATGGGAAATATGATTCTCCTCGCACGGAAAGTATACAGCCTGCACTTTTGAAGCCCTGAATGCGAATGAGCTGTTATAACTATTTACATACAGGCACCGTATGGCGGACTTTATCTATTGTTGCTTTTTAATTTTCGCAGAAATTAACTGCGAACTTGGAGTAGATCAGTAATATTCTGGGTCTATAGGCTCGAACCGAAATTTTTATGCATGAATATTTTCGCTGAAGTCCATCAGCCACAGCGGGTAACCGCGTAATTATCATTAACTGCGACAGGCAGCTAGTAGTATATGTTAGGGTAAGGGGATACCACGCCTACAACACAGGTACCAGCCAAAAGCCCATATACGCATGTTTCGCCGATATCCTGCCGCAGTATGAAACAGCTGCGAGGGGTTCGGATCACCAGTGGACCCCCCGCAAATCTGACCAAAAATCGTCAATGTTCTTTTCACAGAGGTCTATTGGCTCCAGTTTATTGAATCGCGCCTGTCTGAAGAATTGCACTTTCCTAGCCAATAACGAGGCCATTCAGTTTGTCTGAAAACTGATTATCCTACCTTTTTCTCTTGAATCAACCCTTCGACTACTTTTTGCACTTATGTGACTCGTCCACTCACTGCTCTCGCTTCTTGTTTTTAGCCAGCTCTCATTTGTAATCAAAGAACCACCCATCTCATCTGTTTATAATAAGTACGACAGATGTCGACCGACCTGATCCTCAAGCGAAAACTGGTGGCCCTAGGTTATCCCATAGCGAACGAGTTTTCAGTTAACTGTAAGTGTTCGGCGTAATTCGTGAAGCGCTTAGCGGGCGCCGATTTTAGAAATGCTATGGTTTGGTTAGAGGATCGTGTCATACGATTTTTGCCGATTTCTGAGCGCTTTCGGGATACCGAATCGGAGGAATGGGCAAAATTCGAGGCCTCGGTAATGACGATTGTCTCACCACATATCTTTCAGTATCTCGCCAAATTAGGCTGTCCTTTTACGAGTGATAATGCTTCATGTGCTCTGGATTGGGTGCTGAATCGTGGGCTTGAACTACAGTCGACGGAAGAAGGTTTTGAAATTTCAAATTCGCTAAATTCATGCAGATGCGAAGGTTACAGCGTCGAGCGTGCCCGCTTCCCAAACTCATACATCCCCAAAAGGGAGCGGCATTTTCGGCAATATTGACAGTAAGTTCGTAACGATCTAGCTCTAACGCTTGAAGCCGAAAGTGAAGTTTTTAAAACAGGAGTTCAGCGACTTTCGAAACTGCTTCGCATACCATCACATGCTGATCCGAAACAAACCTTCAAGGTACGCGTCCCGTGCTAAAATAAACTCACCTTCTAGGCCATCTGTCTCCTCATAGAACAGAAGTTGTCGGAAGAGGCCATCAGACAAGCAAATGCTGAGCACGGAGAAAAGGTGGGTTTTTCTAATAGCAACCTCTTTTTGGTTGCCTGGCTATGCAAATGCGTCACAACTCTGAATTATAACTCTGCCATTCAAGTCGATCTGTTTTTGTCCTCTAGTTTTAAACCCCACTTCCCTGCATTTGTTCCGTAGTTTTAGAGGAGTGGTAGATCTGTGTCGTTTGAGAACTTCGGTTAAATTTTGGAGCCTCTAGTGAGTCAGGCCTCGGTACAGGATATTAAGACTCCCATCCTCTTCAACTGTTACCTTCAATCTGCTGGGTCGAGGTCAAGCACCCCCTCCGCACCCCACCGGACAAGCCTATTTCGCAACACAGCCGTCTGTCGTTGTATAACTGAAAGAAAAACTAGTCAACTTCGAGCTCCTTTCGTTCGTTTCTCTCAGCCGGTATATCAAATGACTGCGGAACTACAGAATAAACATCAGAAGATGCGATCACTGGGACAGGAAGTTTATTGGCCTGAAGTTTTGGATTCTCACTCGAACCCATCATCAGAGTAATCTCCCGGTTTCTCCGACGTAGTTGCTCTGTCCACAATTCCACCACGGCAGGGAACGTTTTAAGTCATTTACTGGATTTGATGCAGTTGCGTACAGAGAAACTATGTCGAAGAAATCGGGAGACTGCGTCGGGCGCGGATGGCCGAGCACGTAGCAACGGTGAGGGAAAACGCAAGATCTCAGGTGGCGGCTCATTCCGCGGGACCCGGCCATATTTTCAAGTGACCCAAATCCCCGCAAGAGGTGACAACTCCGCGAGCCGTCAGCTGCTCGAATCATGGTTCTCAGGCCCGCAATCAATCAACAAGCGGAATGACCACCCCTTACCACATTCGGTGCTGAGACATTCCCTAGGCAGGGTGATCAGTCACGCGGGCAGGAAACGGGCGAGCAACAATCTCATTGATAGAGACTCAGATTGCCGAGCCATCATCGCGCCAACATCCAGCACGACTGATCAAATTGTCAACTAACGACTCGGATTCGGACTGACGAGCCATCATCGCCTTAATTACGGCCCCCAGCGGTGATCCCGAGAGCTGTTAATTACAGTACGTATTTGGTTCCACAGCAGCTACGTACTATAAATACTGCAGTCTTTCTGCCTTCACTACCCGCAACTGTCTCTGATGATGGGTCCGGATGAGAGTCCAAAACGTTAGGCCAATAAACTTCTTGTTCCAGTGATCGCATCTTCTTCTAAACTGCTTCCTGGAACTCGCCAGTTCGCTTCTATCGGCATCGACAGGATTCTTTAAAGGGCTTCACTAGGTCTTGACAGTGGGTTTGCACCCAGAAGCCGGCTGAGTGATTTCGACTACGCTGACGATACCGCCTCGCTAGTCCCACGTTTTGGTTATTTGCCGTCTATGGTGTCAGGGGCGAATAAAGTCGCTAAATCTTTCGGCTTATCTATAAACCTTGATTGTGCAGACAAAACCTCCGACTGTACACCGCCTTAGAATTCGGGCACGCATGACGGTTCTCGTGAATTGTACTGTTCCAAAGATAAAAAATTGCTCAAAAGTCTGGCAACACGAAAAATAAAATCATCTTGTCCGGACGAGCGTAAACATCTAGAAAAATCTCCGAGTTAGGATAAAGTAGTTCGAGTTGCAGTTAATCGAAAGCAGCATGAGCCTAAACACAAGAATCTGCGGCCTACGCAGTCAGAAGGGCTCTTCCCATCAGCCGTGCCTGGCGGCTGGAACCACCGACCCGGAGCCGGGTACAGCGCCCCCGCCCCTCCCCATTCAACCGCCACCCTCAATCTGTCCCATACTAATCTTTTGGATTATGTCAACCACTTTCTCCCCACTCACCCCGGACAAGCTTTTTTCACAACACAGCTCCGTCTGCGGTTGTAGGACTGAAAGAATTAGCTTCGGACTTTTATCGTTAGTTTTCTGTAACCAGTATAGTAGATGACTATAAGGCTACAGAATAAACCCTCACGGGAAGATTTTTTTACAACTGTAGATCGACATGTTGACTGAGCAGGAGATCTGCCTGGGATTCGATGTCGCCGATCCACAAGTCCGCGCTGCTGCTGTGGCACTCAGGCTGATGCACTGCTCGGAGCTTCGTCAACTTCAGAACCAAATAAACTCTGCGATTGTACAAGTCCAGAAGCTTACTGCTGACCCAAAGACAGACGAAAAACTCGGCCAGGTCGGCTTCTAGTGGCTTATCATGTGCTTTCTGTCTGTCTGTCCTAATAAAGCTGATGTCTTTCGTGTTTCTGCCTTAGACGTGCACTTTTATGCAGGATATATGGAGACGGATGATAGTATTCTTTGAATCTTTAGGGAACTCATGTGTGTAGGAGAGAGGGCAGAGGGGTCGGTCTACGAACAATCCCGGTGTACACAAGCCATAGTTATGATAATAAAAAAAACAGCAAATAAGGCCGAGTATCTAGACAGAATTCGAGACGACGGCAGGATCAGGAATGGAGCATGGCTGATGAGGTGAGTTGTGGTTGGAGGGAGAGATATCACAGTCAACTGCAGTAGACGCCGAGACGTAGGGTATGGAAGGGCTCAACGGGCTCACTCTGTTCCAATTCAACGGCGCTGAGGAAGGCTGTTGTGGCGGTGGCCTTGGAGTCTGGATCACTGGTGCTCGAGCTGGAGAGCACTTCGCCAAGGAGACACCAGACACGGCTGTTGGTGGAGTCCACCGCCAGCGCGTCCCGAAGCACCTGCTCGGCCAGTATGTACTGCCCGCTGTCTCGCAGTATCCGTGCCTTTGAAAAAGGGCGGAAGAGGGGGGGGGGGAGTAAGGTGTGAAAGTAGTGACAAAATGGCAATTTTACCCCTGACTGGGTGCCGGACTCCGAGACGGTATAAATTTGGCTGAATGACGTAGAAAAGACGGGTCCGTACAAGTGTCGAAATTAAAGCGCTATGTTGAGCTGCGAAGGTTGAAGTAAAAGGCGCAGACAAGGACCACCAAGTGTACGATCAGATGGGAATGGATACTTAGCAGGTTGGGTTGTCGGTGGGGTTATCTGCTGATTTGTAAGCATGGCAGCGATTTGACGAAGAGACCTGCATCGAAAAGTAGTCTTACGGCCTCCAGCTCCGTGTGGTCCTGCACGTAAGTATCTCTACTGGCGTTTTTGTCCGACAAACCTGTCTCCTTGGAATGTCTTGCGAGTTACTGGGAGGCGGGCGGTACTTGCGTTTTACCAGTGTTACGAAAGCACTTTGTAACTGGATGTACAGCAGAATTCTGATCAAGTGGTAAATCCTTAGGTATTGTTTGCACAGGAGTTGGCATGAGGCCCCGCATTGTTAGCTCGGGAAAGCATAAAGCCTACTCTAAAGGTGCCACTGACAGGGAGGAGGCAGACTGAAATAATCATTTCTGGCCTACGTGTCAGATGCCGCCTGAGGAAGGAAGCCAAGTCAGTGGGTCATCAAGCATCTGAGATCAAAGGTTTCGATCGGTAAAAGGTTCGGGCGCGATGGTTGACCGAGAATTCGCCATCGGCTCTCGCGTATCATTCGCTCAACCCACATAAACCAGATTGGCAGCGCTCAGGAATCGCAAAACTACTGTAGAACTCGAGCCAACGTTAGGTAGTTGACCAACTGTCATACTTCATAGCATACTAATTCTTGGAGGATATTTAGATGAAAAACACACAAAGGATCTTTTTTAACGCCGTCGTGTCTGTGTTGTTACATTTACTCGGTTATTTGTATGGACAGGCTTTATGTGCTCCAAAAACTTGAGGTTACTCATTTAACGCGATTTTTCGAGTTTTCGGCATTTCCATTTCCACTGAGGAAATTGCTATGCCCAGCTAACATAATATTACCTTCAATACCTTTTTCTAGTTTTCGTTTAGCAAAAACGTTTTTCATTAATAATTGGTTCTGATCGATGCATCTGAAACGGCCTCCGACTGATTAGGGTTTTTTTTGTTAATTTACACACATGTCCCGCGTAACGTCACTTACTATATGTATGTTCGCTAAACAGCCCTCTGCATAGGTCACACAACTGTCAACTGCTTAAAAAGACGTGATTTTGGACAAACCACAGTGAAGAACCAGCTGCCATCTCCATGCCAAAATCACATGCTCACAACGAAATAGAGGACATATTACCAGGGCATAGAGTGCCTTGACGTGCGAGGGATTGATGGCGATAGCACTCTCGTACATAGCTCTGGCGTTTTCAATCTGTCCATCTGCCTCCAGGACACGTCCACGCTGGAAAATCAAAGCAGAAAACAGAATTGATATTTGATAACGGAAACCGAAAGTCTACAAGCAGCGCTACTGTGGAGTGCAAGGCGGTATGGCATCTTACCAAGTAGATAAGTTCGTGGCTCAGTTGGGAGCGGGAGATTGCCTCCTCCACACAGGCCTGTGCATCCATCTTGCGATCCAGTGTTAGGTACAGTTCAGCTGAACGGAAAATAAAAGCGATAGGGTTGGGGGGTTGAGACGATGAGAAGACTGCGGCACGGTAGCTGGGGAGAGGGGGGGTGGAGGGGAACGGAAAGCTCAGAAATTCGACAGGGCGGCCCTCTCGCGGCAGTTAAGAGGGGCTTTGGAGGATGCAACCATGGAAACTGTAGGTACTTTTGGGGTAGAGCAGTGCTGCCTACTTCTCATAAGCCGAAGTCTCACTGGTTATCCATCGTAACTAACAGTCAGAGGAGGGCGTCTCCATTATGAGAGAATAAAAAATGGCCGCGCAAAGTTCTCTAAACACAGCGCAGCTGCGTTGAGCAGTTAACAGGAGTCTACATTAAACGGGTGGTGGCCTGTAGCTACAACCCGCACAGCATCGGCCAGAGGCAGATGCTAATGACCAGACTCCTTGCTAGTGGGACACCGACTCGAATCGTGCACTCAAAAATGGCGCTAACGAGAAGGTGAGGCATTGCCATCCCAGAAGACAGAAGACGCCACAAAATCTGCTACGGATGACGACATCTGTAGTATAGCTAGAGACTAGTTAAACGGCAATGGCGCTAACATAAGTCGATCAGATGCCTCACAGTCCTGAACATCTGTAGGACGACTACGCCCAACGTGCCTCTTCGCGTCGGCAGTGGGGTAGTCGAATTCGTCCGTCTCTGTTGGATCACAGGTTTCTCTTGTGTTGAATACAGCCCATTGATTACTTATGTTCTAGGTGTGGCACTGCCGGACCGGTGACACTAAAATGACCACCAATGGTTTAATGTCATCGTGGCTGCGGTTGTGCCTCTAGAATGGGCCACGCAGTAGACGCGCAAGACCAACACAGGAGCTAGATGGGAGTCCGGCAGGCGTTATCGGAAATGCGCACCCATAACAAATGTCAACATTCGGAGTGTATCGGTGCTCCCAGTTGCCGGCTGATGTTGCGCCTATCAGGATCTGTGCAGCCCCTCCCTCTTTTTTGCCGAAAATTCTGGTCAAGTGTTTATTGTAGACCAGGGGGTGTAGTGGTACGTCTAGTTGCGAGTCTTCGTCGTGCCAGCCACCAGCGTCCTCTCCCGCCTCCGGTCTTCTTGACTTTATCATGGCACTGGGCTCAGGTGGGAGAGGTGAGATGCGCTGGACCACAGATACGGGGGCCACATTTATACTCCGGCAGACGTTATCGGAAATGCGCACCCGTAACAAATGTCAAAATTGGGAGTTTGGTAGCACGCTCATTTGCGGGCTCACGCCGCGCCAATTAGGACCAGAGCCGTCCCTCTTTTTTCTTGGCGCATAAAATCCTGGTCAGTGTCCGTTGTAGACCAGGGGATGTGATGATGCGGGTTTACGCCGTGCCGGTCACCTGTGTCTTCTTTTTGACTCTGTAATGAAACCGGGCCTACGTACGGTGGGTGCTGTGCACTAGCGCAGTAAACTAATTCACGCGCAAGTCTCACCCTGGTGTAGAGCACACGGTGGACATCGTCAGGCATGACGGCCCGAACTGTCATAATCCTGTCTCCCAATGGGAATGTGGGACTCCTTGCACTGCAGGTGGTCTTGCGCTAAATTCCGTGGGATGACCTTCTCCCGTGCCCTAACTTTAACCTTTAACACCAACCCTAATCCCCCTCGAATTTAAGGCAAGTTCACCTGTAGTGTGGGTGTAATCCACATCTATTCAGACGCACCTACCACTTGAGCTTTTGGGCTAACCCTCTGCCGACTGAGCTTGGGGATGGAGTTAACCGACCCTATCATCCTTCCCTGTACTAGGGCTCGACGCAGGTAAAGATCTTCAGGCATCCGGGGTGGGGAGGGTGTGACCTGCCGACTGAAGTCGTGACAATTAATTGAGACCGCTGTGCGAAATGCATACTTCGGTAGAATTCTCCACAAGTAACCTGGTCGCAGAAGTTATCTGACTCGATGGTGTTTGGATGCTGTTGGAAGAAGGCGGACAGCCAATGCACTTTCAGCTCTTAGGAGTCAGTTCTGTTACTCGCCATCAAGCAATCGTCGTAAGGGCACCAGAGGTAGCGGAGAATTAGTGTTGGCTTTGCAGCCGCTCCCTGTTCTAGGACACAATCAATCATTTATGGAAACAACAAACAAAGCGGTACAATTTAAGTACCACAGTTGCCGATTCCCCTCGACAGTTCGACCGTAGTTACCGACAATGTCCACTGTGTGCCCCACGGCCGGGTGGGTGTAGAGACGATGAACTGCGTGTGAACTAGTTTAAGGTTATTGCAGACTTATGCTGCATTTACCGAACTCTCTCCTCCCTCACCTTACTAGCCCACTACCCATGAAGGAGTCATGACGACCGGAGGCAGCAAAGGGCGCAAGTGGCTGTACTGGTTTAAAATGATAGTAGACTTGTGCTGTGCCTACCGCACTCTCTCCCCTCTCACCCAACTAGGCCAGGATTCAAGAAGACCGGAGGCGGGAGAGGACGCAGGTGGCTGGCGCCGCGTGAGCCTGCATATAGGCGTTTCGCCACACATCCCGCATGTATGATAGCTGTTATGGGTGCGCAGCCCAACAATCCCGACCTGGGCCCCATGTTGGTCAAGCGCATCTACTAAGTGGCCTGTTGCCGATTTACCTATACAAATTATTAAAAACTGTCAGAAGTTGGGGTACTTAGTCCAATTGGGAAAAACATCGTAAATATTGACGGGGGAGCACACCCCACAGATCCTTCTACAGAGACTCCTGACGCTGTTATGTACAAACCAGGTAGTGCAGCTGCTCAGGACGGCAATTTTATCGGTTGATTTTAGTGCAGGTCAGCCCAGTACCAAGAACAACCTTGCTCCAACATTAGAACGCTAGAGGGAGAATGAGTGGATAAAATGAGGCGTGAACAGGAAAGCAGTCGAAGTAAGAGAGAAAGTGAATAAGGATATGAACAGAGGAACGAGCTCGGGCTTGCGTGCTCGCCGTCGTCTCCACCGTTGCCAAGACGATAGGCAGAAAGCCTTAGTCAATTGTCTCGAAATGAATAACGACGCTCAGAAGAATCCTGCAAGCTACCGGCCGGTATGGCGGTTTGTTGTGCAGGCTGCAAATACAATCTTCAGAATCGACCGGAGACAGAGGCCATAAGAAGGCAAGACTGTAACCCCGCGGAACAACGCGATTGGTGGTCTCACGGTCAACACCTATTTAGGACCCGAGCTGACCTTATGGGTCACCTTCACATCCACTGCATCAACAACCATGAACGCCGTCGCTGTCGATCACTTTCCCACCTGTCTGTACAGCAAATGCGCGTTCGAGGTCCCGATCACCTTTGCGTCCATCTAAACACAACTGACGCTACCTCTGGGGTCAACCCTTCTGCGACTGGAAAAAACTCCAACCTCAAAAATTGCGCCAGAAATTCCGGCTCAATGACGAGGAGGTCATGCCGGGTGGCCTGTCGTCGAGGCATTTATCGTTTCAACGTTAGGTACGATAGGGAGAGCGGTTGATGTAGGAACTGCGGAACCCGGGACCACGTATGTCGTTCCTAACTGCTACCTACACGACATCGCTATCTTCTACAACTCCCATCTGCTCAACCTCAATCATACTAAGTGACGGTGGTCTGTCCAACGGCAAAAAGGACATTCCAACAACTTTGAATATATCTGAATGCCGACCCGAAAGTGCGAACGCCGTAAGCAACGACCTTCATCGTGTGTCCCACTGAGTGGACGCAGTGGAAGCGTGAATTAGTTCACAGTCGGATAGATTTATGCAGCACCAACCACACTCCCTCTCACCCACCTTGCGCTGATGGCAAGACGATGCCCAGACGGCCGTGGGTGGGTGCGAGCGCAGTAGCTGGCCAAGCTTAACAACGCGTCTGCACGTACCACGCACGACACGCTCACCACCAACCCGCATGTGACAGAGCAGCTCGGATCTCACAAGAGTTAGGACGCCATAAACAGGCCAAAATGAAGATTGCAGGGCATTTAAATGAGTAATAATGACCTGGAGGGGATGACACGATTGAGGTAGGAAATCTGGCAGGGGACGGACAATAATGGGGTGAAATGTACCTACCCATGGCCCCGAGTATCTTAGCGAGAAGACTGAAGGCAGGTACAGAGTTTTTGGTGCTGGGCTTAGTGGGTGAGGTGGGAGGTTGCGGGGTGCGAGCCCCGGCAATCTCAGAAAACATGGCCTCCAGACGAGTGAGAGTGGGGAGGCCACAGCTGTCGCCGGCGAAGTTGATGCCCGCCTCACAGTCGGTGACGTCGGTATAGGCAAAATCCACCGTCGTACCGGAAACGGTAACCGACTCAGTGTTTGAGTGGCTATTTGCCACCAACTGCAGATGCTCTCGCAGGGCGCTGAAATTCAGCATTGACATCAAAGCTTTGAAACTGAAATGCAAAACAAAGACAGTTAATTGACATGACCGCTACTGCCACTAGAGCGTGAAAGGCACCTAATGTACCCTGTGGGAATAAATTAATAACGGGTCGAACCGAAAGAAATCAGAAGGACAAAGCCAAAAAAGATTTCAGAATGGGCTGCTGTCGCCTTTCAAATTCAAGGTTGGCTGGTGCTGCTGTGCCTTTAAGCGTACTATCCTCCGGCTAAACAACTACGGCGCAGAACAAGTCTTACCACACTATGAAAACTTGGTGGAATTATCATCAACTACAACTGAGGCTTCCGTCTGGTAGGGAAAGGGGCAGTCGTTTGGTTATGAGCCAGTCTCTGCCCGGCTCGGGCAGTGGCTGGGGCCTGGGGATAGGAATAGGGTGAGGCCGACGACTCAGCGCACATTTCTCACTATAAACAATCTGACGCGCTTGAAGCTATCACGGCGCGCCAAAGGCCGTGGGTTGGAAGGTTGGCAACTATGAATCGGATCTCGCAATCGGCCCAGTGTGTTTGTGTGGAATGGCTCCTTCTTAATGTGACCTTTATGACATTCCCAGTCCGTGGGATCCGAGTCGAGTGTGACGACACCCCTAGGGGTAGCTCCGGTCGCGACAGCCATCTGCGCTCTCTCCCGCTTTCAGTTTTTTGACTACGTCTTGACTCCGACCCTAGGCGCGGGGGGAAGAGAGTGCGGTAAGTGCCGTGCAAGCCTATGGTCACTTTAAACTAACTCACGCACGAGTCGCCGTGTTTGCTCTCACCTTGCAGTGGAGCGCACGGTGGACATCGTCGAAATCGACAACCGAACTGTCGTAACCCTGTCTCAACCTCCTACCGGGCAAGGTAGGAGACAGTCTTTTGGTTACAATCCTGTCACGAGGAAAGAAAAAAAGGTGACTTCATAAAAATCACGGTGTACAACCACTTCAGTGAGCGTGTGTAATCAAGGAAAATACGTCAAGTTCGTGGCAAAAGATGGCGCCCAGTAGGCAGTTCAAGTCAGATCGGCAGAACGGGGCTTAACAGAGTTCTGTCACTGTCATCAGCATTATTCCTCCGGATTTGGTGTAAAAGCTCTGGGTTGTCTGCTAAAACAGGATTGCATATAGGCTGCTTGTAATTTTTTTCCGAATGGTTGCTACTTGTGTTATTTAGATAGCTTGGCACCCAACAGTCCACCGTCGCATCTGACGATGTCCAACTTATGCTCCACAGTAAGAAGCAGGCATGGTGACTTGCGCGTGATCTAGTTTACATTGAACGTGGACTTGCGCTGCATCTACCGCATTCCCTCTCCCTCCCCCACCCGAACCCCGTGTCAAGGC
>CACRXP010000329.1:234407-253155 GCA_902702965.1 Spirometra erinaceieuropaei | reverse complement strand
AGCTCGCACCTCGGTGCTTCAATCCACACTCCCTGATCCACACAGCAAATGACCTGGTTTTTAATCAACAACAAAAAGGAACCGGCGCGGCCGAGGCCACCTCTAGGCGTGTCGTCACATCTGGCTCGGATCCCACGGAGTGGGAGTGTCATAGAAGCCACACTAAGAAGGAGCCATTGCAGCCTGACTCTTAGACCACCAGTCGGCCGCTCCACACAAACAGAAAACACTGGGACGACTGCGAGGTCCAAGTTATCCCGTCAGTTGGCAACCTTCCAAGCCACTGCTTTTAGCGCACCGTGATAGCCTCAAGGGCGACAGATTGTTTATAGTGAGGAAAATGCGCTGAGCCATCGACCTCACCCTCCCTTCACATTCCCAGGCCCAAACTACTGTTCGATTCGACCATTTGAAAGGTGAGGAAAATGGGTGCGGTGGCTAACATATCTAATGACCCTGGTTACTCAAGTAGTGCGCATTTTTGATGCTCTTGGAAATTTAAATATACTTTACAGAAAACCCCCATACAAATCCTATTTTCCGTACTCATTTGGTATCAGATCATGTCTTCAAACTTCAGACTTGAAGGAAGGCTGCCTTTTGGTCTTAAAAAGGTCTTTCTTTTCTCGAATAACTTTGAACTTGGTCTACCGTTGTATTTTTGTTTAGGGGTTTCAGTCTACAAACCGTATATTCCTTTACGCCATTTAAAAATACCGTACTGAACTCATAAAATGCTGCCATAGATGTGGACTATGTTGTCAACTTAATGGGCACATCACAAAACAGATAGATATGATGCTATTTGAATGGACACCGTCTCAGAAAATCTCATAGCTTTGGCGAGGCTTGGAAACGCGGTCCGGTTGGAAAATGGGGATGTCTCGGCGCGTCCGATGTGGGCTCCGTGGTGAAAGCGGCTTTACGGGTGGGTCTGTGGGGAAGCAGTGAAGAATGTGAAAAACTAAGGGAAAAACGCAAGGATTACAGGTAAATACGCTAGCTTGTTCTGGTGGATATTAAATCTCAGCGTAAGCACCGCGCACTACAAAAGTCCGCCGCAGTTGACCAGTAAAACCAATTCCACTAAGAGCAAGGGTGATTGGTCCGTCAGGGCCATTGAAACTGAATCGCCCGAAAATGTGACCAATTAGACGTAAGCCGCAGACGAAGGTTGTAGGGTGTGGGTGCCGATTGACTTCCTGACCATAAACACTAACATTAAACCCTAAACCCGAACCCTGACCCCAAACCCTAGATCCTGGCTGCAAAACACGAACCCTAACGTCATCGTAAAGCATAATCCCAGAAGTCCGCGAAGCACCTCAAATTGAAAGTTTCCGCAAGTAGTAATACGTCTGCTGAAATCGGTAACAGTACGAAGGTTATAATTTGCTGACCAAGTAAGACAACGTTTCCAAACCTCATCGAAGCTTTTCAAAGCCGAAAGACACCCTTCCTTAGAGCATAAAATCTGAAGAAGGCGTGATTTTCTATCAAACGTGTACAAGAAAGGATACTTTCGCTCACGTTTTCTGCATAATAATCTATACGGTGAATGTACTAACTCATGAAATGTTAACCGAAACTCTAAAATGCGTTTACGTTTCGAAAAGATTACTTAAGTAGGGTTGTAAAATTTGTCATCCAGTAGCATGATTCTATAATAATTCAGTTACATCGAAATGCTGGCTTTCGAAGGAACTTCTTTCCGACCGCATTCAAAAATCAGACTTTGTAAAAGGTGACTACTTAAGTAGTGTGAATTTTTCTCATTGATTTTCGATACCCTCAAAAATTCAATTATATTTCATAGAAAAAATGCACAGTACCATTTATTCTTTACTCATTCAGTAGCAAACTACGTCTTCTTCAAATTTTATACCCAACGGAAGGGTATAATTCGGTCCTGAAAGTCTTTCTAGTTCCCGAATGATTTTTAACACGACCTGCCGTTACACTTGCATCCAGGGTTCCCAAACTACAAGTCGATTATTTGCCGAGTACGGAAAACCATACATTTTTCTACGGTCTTAAGAGAAGGTCATATGGAATTCATAAGATTTAGCAGTGGATTTGAGTCATATTGTAAACTTTCCAAGCCACGTTGGTAAATGCAGAGACACGATGTTTTACGAACGGGCATTTCACGGCATTGAAAAAGCTCACAGCTAGAAACTTTTTTATAACCGAATTATACCCTTCCTTCAAGTATAAAATTGTAAAACATAATTTTCTTCCAAATGAGTAAAAGAATAAATATTTTATGCATGTTTTCTAGGAACTACAATTGAATTTTTAAGAGCATCGAAAATCAATGAGAAAACTTCATGCTACTTAAGTAGCCACTTTTTACAGAGTCCAGTTTTTGCGTGCAGCCGTAAAGAAGTTTGTTCGAAAGCCAGCATTCCGAGGTAACTGAATTACTATAGAATTATGCTACTGGATGATAAATTTTACCACCCTACTTAAGTAATCTCTTCGAAACGTCAACGCATTTCTGAATTTCGGTTAACATTTCATGAGTTAGTCCACCTACCGTATGTATATGCATCCCTATAAGATGACGAATGGAGCTTACGTGCTATCGCAGGCCGCAGTAAAACAGTCGCGCCATACTTCGAGCATTTGCATGTAGACAAGAAGGCCGGCCTGAGCGCCGTTGAGTTCGGTCTCCACGAGGGCGAGGGTGAAGAGGAGACCAAAGTCAGTGGGCTGGTCGGCAAGGCCGCCGCGCAAGGCTCGTATCGCCTGCTCCAGCCGTCGGCGACGGCTGCCGCCACCGGAGGCCCCTGAGGTCCCACAAGCCCCAGAGGCCGCAGAAGTGTGCAGCAGAGCGAGCAGTCGAATGGTGTCTGGAACCAAGGGCGCCAGGAGGATGGAGCGCTGGCAGGCCTTGAAGGCCTCCTCAATCTGCCGTTGGATGGCCAGCTCCACGCCCAAGTGATACCAGGCCAGATGATCGTCGGGGTCCTTTTTGGTTGCCCTGCACAAAGCGTAAACACACACAGAGACGCAGGGACTTAAAAAGGAGGTCATCTGACTAAGGGCCTGCAAAGAAGTAAAGTATGTGTGTGGACGAGCGCATATTTGCATGTGATGCTGGTTGGAGACAGGATGCCGCCAAAACCTGAATGGCCAATTTACGGCATAGGTCTTGGCCGTGGGGTTCACAGTAACTATTATGACCCGCCTGGTACTTGAAATCCCGTGAAGCGTATACGCACTCGACCCCTGTCCCAAATACCAACACGTCAGCGAAGCAGAAAGCGACCGGCCACGAAAATGTGTATAAGGAAATTGCAAGCCAAGATTAACTGGAAGTAACGCATATTTATAACGCCCTACTGTGCTTCGCCGGCATTCGGTCCAATGCCCATCGGGAAGAACATTCCAGACGAGCCGGTCGATAAGGGCGTTATAAATATGCGTTACTTCCAGTTAACTTTGACTTGCAATTTCCTAATACGCATTTTCGTGGCCGGTCGCGTTCTCCTTCTCTGCCGCGTTGGTATTTGGGACAAGGGTCGAGTGCGTATACGCTCCGCGAGATTTCAAGTACTAGGCGGGTCATAACAGTAACTTAAGCCGACCTTGTGAGAATTTTACGGAATCCGAAGACTCCAAACAGTGGGAGCACGTAGTCGGTTGAAACAATCAGACAAACTACCGACACATGAGATAGAGATGAGAGAGTATGACTGAGATTTCCTTCTTTATGACAGTTCAGTGCATTGATCACCACAACAGATCTGGGGTCGGCCTGAAACTATCACGACACGCCAAATATCGTGGATTGGAAGTCTCTGAGTTGGTGAAAGAAAGTGGTCGTACTTTGGAAAGTGCCAGATTTCAGTGGCTCCTTCCTAATGTGACCTATGTAGCATCTCTCGGGTAGGGATGTCAAAGCCTGTTATGTACCGACGACCGAATGACAGAGTTCCGGGAACTTTATTTTGTCAGCCCGAGAAACAGGGCTTTTAGTGGGTCACGGTTGACCTTCGACTCGCAGCGGTTCAAGGCCACCCTGGACTTTGGAGTGGGAGGGGCACAGATTGGATATCTCGTGCACAATCATACCCAAATGTTTGACCCGATGATGCGACACATGATGGTAGGCTAGTTGACTGCATGCACGCATTTCGCAGCCGACCTGCTGTGCCTGCGCATGGCTGCGCTTTCGTGACGTCATCTTGTTTCCGTCAAGTGTGTAACAAAGCTTGTGTGTGACAAGAGTCAGACGAGGGTTTGGCGCCAGGTCAGCCACTGGGTTCAACATCATCCCCAGTCTGATCGACGGGTAAGAGACGTTGACACAGCTGGGATACAGCACTGTCGGTCTGTCAGAGCCTATTAGTCAGCTGGCCAGTGTGGCGTGGGCCTCCGTCTAACGTCGACCGGACGCATGCACGACAATAGCTAGACTCACGCAAACGCAGTGCAGCCTCTCTAATGCGCATCATAAATTATTGTGACTAGCCTTGGCCTACCGCACCGACGGTGCGACTCATTTGTGGACGACAAAAGCACTCACGCACCAAAACATCAACGTTAGTAAGACGCGGTTCACTGCAGCATCCGAACCTTCCGGCGAACTGATGTAAATCACCATCGGCAGCTGTTCGGAGTAAACGGGTATCCACGCGCACTCGTCGTTAGGAGTCGAATGTCCAGAAGGAACCCACTACGGTACGCGAAAGGTGGTTACATGGCTGTGGCTAGATTCCACGCGCCACTCAGAATGAGAGACGTCCACGGACCCGATCCAATACCCTGCTGGTAGTGTGCTGTATGCTGCCCGTAAAAAGTCCAAGACATCACGTGACATGCGTGTGATAAGCTACCGTTCGAGGTCATGAATGCGTGATTAGAACTCCTGGATGCTGACTGGTTACCCCACGCACGCCGTGTCTCCTAAGGCACAGCACTTGTGCGGTCTTCTATGCTCAGTGCACGTCCCGCCTGTAACCAGCTTTCTGTTTCGTATGCATATATCACGCAGATGATTCGCCCAGAAGGCCTCATCCCTAACCAAAGGTAGGCCATCATCTGGCAAGATCAGTGCACGTGCGAAGAGAGTACCTACATTAGAAGGGCAGGCCCACAACAGCAAAATTGATATGCACGAACACAAACACGACTTTGACAACGGCAGAATTGCGGGCTGGCGCAACAATCACATGCTGGGAAGGCTGCAAGAACTGGGCTTTTCAACCGACTGCCCGGCCAGTCAGCACACCGAGCTGCCTTCGGCCTACGCGAGCATAAGTTACTACGTGACCGATAGGCAGTCAGAATGCGGGACCGTCAATGACACTAACTGTCGCTAGAGTCGATGAGGGACGGCGCGCATCGGATGGGGACCAACGTAGGTTCGTGTTTCACCCTGGTGATCTACGTGTAAGACATAATGTCCGCGTCTCATAACGAAGATTATGCACAGGACAAGTTACTACGTGGCACGACAGATCACAAACACACTTCTGTTAGTAAATAAACTTGCGGCTTCCGGTGGGGCCTCGTAACTGGGGGGAGGGGGGTGGCTAGAGCGTTGGCTGTATGCAAGCCCCCTCCCTTGCTGTCGTGGGCTCGAATCCCACCGAGGTCGCCGGGTTTTTCGCAGTTGGGTCCGAATAAAAGTGAGGAAAGTGTAATTTTCTGACAGAAAAGCGTATATGACTTCGCGCATCAGGAAGCAAGGACACTTATTGAGGAAGTTGAAAAGAATAGGTTGGGGCCAGAAGTCTGAGCAATTTTAGTGCACAGACAACTGATTTGGGTAGGCTAGTGTGTAACCAGAAAAATAAATAGCCCGTAGTCAATAGCGAAGAAACCAGGAGGCAGTCTGGTCTTGAGGAACTCACGTAGTGTACTCCTCCACAGCGAGGCGATGCAGTTCATTCTTCTTCTGGAGCATTCGGCATTCACGAGCGGAAATCGAGTAGCCCCAGCCCAACATAAGATGGGCTCGGGCACAGAGAGACGGCTCATCACTTTTTGATGTGACCTGATTGAGAAATATTGAAGGCAAATAGAGCCCATAAGACGTGTAAGGACGCGTGCTGAGAAGCAATTCAAGCTCTGGTAACTCTATCTTATCCACTCTCTCGATCAGACGCTTCCCACATTCAAATACTTCGAGTATGCACACCTAGACCACATTCGTCGGCTATTCGGAGGAGCTTTTGTGTAGGAAAGCCTTGTGTATTCAAACCGATGATGGAGATTGTAGCGTCACATTCAATGTCAAAATGAGTCACTGCGTAATAGGTGCACTCTTTGAGAAATCTTCAAATAGAGCATCAAAAGTGCAAAAAATAATGAATCGGTGAAAAATGTTCGAGGGTGAACATGAGGCACGTATCAAATGGCATATCGACCTCGATGTCAGGAAATTTCCAAAGGACAAATGGAAGTGAGCGCAGCCAGTGCCGATGGATGAAAAAATGCAATCGAAGCGCACTGGCGTAGGCTTCGGCCAACCGCAGAATCACTTGTTCGACACGGTTAAATAGTTAACTGTTTTTGTACATGACCAGTAAGTCTGAAGACGAGCTGGGGAAGCAATCTCGAAAAGTTACGCAACAAAGGTTATTTCGTTCTCAAAGAATCTCATCTATCTCAAAGTATATTTCTTTTGATGCCAGTTTCCCAATACATATACATACAGTAGATGTGCCAACTCATGAAATGTCAACAAAAATTTCGAAATGCGTTCTCGTTTCCAAAAGATAAATTAAGTAGTGTTGTGAAACTAATCATGATGCAGCATAAATCTATAATGATCCAGTTACCTCAGGGTGTCGGCTTTCGAAAAAAACTTATTTCCGGCTGCATGCAAGATCTATACTCTGCAAAAAATGACTACATAAGTAGTATGCAATTGTCTCATTGATTTTCGATGTCCTTGAAAATTTCATGGAAAACATGCATAAAAATATTCATTCTTTTACTTATTCGGTAGAAAATCACGTCTTCTTCCAATTTCATACACAAAAGAAGAGTATCATTCGGTTTTAAAAAAACTTTTCTAATTCCCGAATAATTTTGAACCCGACCTGCTGTTACACTTGCATTCAGGGTTTAAAAACTACAAGCTGTATATTTTCCGCGTACGGAAAACCATGCATTTCTCTACGGTGTTACGAGGAGACCATATGAGGTTCATAAAATTAAGCAATGGATTTGAACAATATTGTTAACTTTACAAGCCACATTCGTAAATGCAGATACATGACGTTTCATGAACGGCCATTTAGCGGTATTAAAAAATCTCACAATTAGAAACTTTTTTAAAACTGAATTATACTATTCTTTTGAGTATGAAATTGGAAGAAGACGTGATTTTCTACCGAATAAGTAAAAGAATAAATATTTGTATGCATGTTTTCATGAAATTTTCAAGGACATCGAAAATCAACGAGAAAATTGCATACTACTTAAGTAGTCATTTTTTGCAGAGTTTAGATCTTGCATGCAGCCGAAATTAAGTTTTTTCGAAAGCCGACACCCTGAGGTAACTGGATTATTATAGATTTATGCTGCATCATGATTAGTTTTACAACACTACTTAACTTATCTTTTGGAAACGAGAAAGCATTTCGAAATTTTTGTTGACACTTCATGAGTTAGCATATCTACTATATATATGGTGTTGCTTGTTCGTGACTCCCGCCACCCATATGAAGCTTATTTGCTTCAAAAAGCCAATGAATCGGTGTGCGCCCATTCCTGAGAGAATAAGTACCCGATCTGCAGCGACAGAGAATAGGAGGTGGTGAGGCACTGATGAAATTCGGTTCGATGAAGTATTCATGACCTATCTGGTAAACCTCAGTGGTAGACCAAGTGAGCGCATGTTCGTGTCTTCGATCACAGCTGGTGGTCAGGGCTGTGATTGGCTAAATGAAGGCGAACAAGCCCGAAACTGTTCTGCATCAATCTACCACAAGGCTCTGTCGTCTCCCCTCTGCATTGCCAAATGGGCATCCCAAAAGGTGTAATTCAAAGGAAACGAGTTCTTCAGGAAGGCAAACAAACCTTATTTCGTAAATCTTCGACTCTAATTCCCCAAGTCTTCCTCACACGTGAAGCATGTGTGTAGAAAATAGTTGAAATTTGAGCGCCTAAAAATCGGTATTGCTCTGCCATTCTGACCAATCAGTCCTTACTGTCGGTTGGCACCACGTTCTGACTAATCATTGACCTTTTCACTTTTCTTTGAGATTTTTGTACACGAGGTCTAGTTCAACGTGAAGATGGATGCATGAGTTGTCAACATGTACGGTCTCTAAAAATCCTCGGTCTTTTTTAGGTGCGAGTCATATCCCAGAAGAATTTGTGTCCAGTTTTCGGTATGTTCATGAAAAATTCGGACAAGTGGTATCGCTTTTTTGCTGTCAATTAATGTTCGTGTACGCGTGTGGAGAGAGACTTTTCGGCTGGCGACAGTAAACTGCATTAGAGACTTCGGACGGTGTCTTATATATGACTTTTCTTATCGTAATAGCCAACACTATCCTTAGGGTGTGCACGCTGGTTGCGAAGTGTAGTTTTCGGTGTGTGCCCCGTGTGTAATTGGTGCTTCTTCAAGTTTTTCTTCAATGAGTTCTCTTGAAGTAGATACATATTATGGTAGACGAGCGTTCATCGATCAAGTTATGGAGCGTGCTCGTCCCGTTGTGCCTCGGAACTCAAACTAGAAACCTCACAGACAGTCTCATAGCGAATAGTGGTTCAGGCAGATGACGAGGTACCGACAAAGACAGTGAAGACCAGAATGGTTGTTTCCGGCTTGTTAGCTGTCGTCAGTCATACCGAACCCTGGGCGTGGATCTCCTGAGACTCGGATTCGGTTAACTGTAGTATCACACTCAATGACCAAAGACCTCAGGCGATCCAGGCCTGGGGTTGGATACGACTAATTGATGACGGCTAATTAGCCAGGAAAGACCATCCCGGTCTACAATGTCTTTGTCGGTACCACCTTATATATATGAATATTTATACCGAGAAATTAATCGCTGGTCAGGAGTAAATTAGTCGGAATAAAGCTTTATAGGCTCAGTCGGTGGACTTTAGATAATCGCATATAAGAGTTATTAGTAACGTTGAAGCAAATTAAATCTGGAAGAACGAGAATTAGAAAGTACAGGGAAATGAGGCAGTTACCTCGATGCCCTTTGAGGCGAATATCATGCCCTCTTCAATGAGATGTAGATGGCCCAAACAGAGCGAGCTAGCTAGTAGGTAGATGGATGGTTTGTTCGGATCGATTCGCTGGCATTCTCTAAGTATCAGGTAAGCGCGGTAGTACTGTAAATTAGGAAAAAAGAACATGCAAAATTCAAAATTTCTACACAGAAACGTGGTTCAGTTCAATCTAAGATAAACGGTGAGAAAACCAACACTTGAGTAGAAGTGGGTCCCCAAAATCTGTGCCTGGAAATCGAGTATTTCCGCAATAGATTATTACCTGGCTTTAAAAAAGGGCGCGTGGAATTAAACTCGGAGATCAGATTGGACATGCACTTAGCAGGAAGGGTCCCTACAATGGATGCGCTGGAGCACTACGGGGGGTAGATTTTGGCATGGCACGTGACACCCATAACAAGTGCCACACACGGGGGGCTGTGGTGGCACGCCTAGGCGCATGCCAAAGTCGCGCCAGCCACCCTAGCGCCTACTTACCGCATCAGATGGCTGACCGGTTCGGGCAGTGTATTGGTGCCTCTGAGAGGAAACAGAAAAAGAGGCTGTCCCCATGGCAATCAACACATATTTCTTACTATCAACCAGCCGTCGTGCTTTTAAACCGTTGCAGTGAGCCGCGACCATTGAATGGATAACTGCTAAATGACGGGATGACTCGGTCCTCCACTCAGGACGGAGAGTCAAGATGCAATGGCTCCAGCTCAATGTGGCCCTTTATGGCACTCATATCGCAAAAGCCTAAGTCGAGAGTGAAACACGGGCTACCACGACCTTCAGGCCCGGTCTTGAATGGAAAGAGATGGTGTACGCCAGTTGGAAGGATTGTATATTCCGTACAGAACAGCTGGAGAAGGGGTTTGGGTAGGGAAAATGCCTCCGGCGCCGGGAGAGCGGCGTCCCAAGTGTGAGTCAGGAAAGGCGTCAAAGCATCTTCAGCCAGGGCACGCCTGACTCGGCCTTGAATCTGATTGGTCAGTTGGGAAGCCGAGTGGGCGAACGCCAGGCAGTCCTGGAGTGCACGCGCAGACACTCGCCAGAGGCCCAGCGTTGCGGCAGGCACTCGGATTACGGCCCCCCACTCAGTTAGGGTCCAGGCCGTATCCATCATTGTTGAGTGAAAACCTGGTTCATTTTGTGTGGGCCAGGCGTGTGTGTGTGTGTGACAGGTCGCTTAGCTTTGTCAGCCATTGCATCCGATCCACCCTCCGGTCTTTAGATCATGGTCAGGTGGGTGAGGGAGGAGAGTGCAGCAAGTGCTGTGCAAGTCCACCGTCACTGTAAACTAATTCACGTGCAAGTCGCCGTCCCTGACGGTGAACGTCACCGCCAGCGACAGTCTAACTTTCATTCAGTAGGGCACCGTTTGCAGCAGTCTTGAGGAGCATTTCTTCCCTGATACACACAGCACTTTACATCGTCTATGTCTTCTGCATAGGATAGTCACAAAACGCAAACCTGAGTAGAACTTTTGATGGTAAGATCGCAGTTGGTAGCCAGGCACTGTACGTTGATACCGTCGACGTACTTACTTGTTATCAGTGGGTGTGTTTACCTTGCCTAGGGAACTGTTTATCAGTAGGTGGGCTTCTACTGCGTGAGGTAGGTCGGCCGCTTCAGTCAGGCAGTTGGGTTTAGTGAGGGTTACAGTTAGGCGTAGGTAACGTTTTAGGATAAGGATGTGCGTTATAGGGTCCGGCTTCAGTGTTAGGGTTAGGGTTTAGGTCTACGATTATGGTTTGGCTTTAGGGTTGAGGTTCGGCTTCGGGGTTAGGGTTACCGGTTAACGATTAATGGTTAACGGTTAAGGTTATGGTTAGGTTTGAGGTTACGGTTAGGGTCATCCTATCACTATTTACCCCTTTCATCTTCCGCAGGTAGCGCTGTTTTCCGCGGGATTTTTTTAAATTTTTGCCATTACTCTACCCTACTAAAACTCCCCAACACTTTTCGTTTACTTTATTTTTTCCCCGAAACTCCAGCTGTCGTCCAGCAATACTTCCACTTACCCCACCCCCATAACCCCCTTTCCCACCATTCCCGTAAGACAGGGACCCCGCTGTCTGGCCCCCCATTCTTGGCTACCAACTGCGATCTAACCCTTTTGATAGACGGCTTCTTCGCATCCTATGACCGACCTAGGCGCAAAACCCTACGTCGCCCCGAAACTATCAGTAGGATAAGACACTTACAAGTGGCGGTTCGTTTTTGAGAGATAATGGAATGAAAGACTAGCTGGTCAGAGGCTTTGAGTAAACCACCAAATTCGAAACACTATCTGGGAGAAAGTCAAATTCCCGACATTTTGGAAAGTCCTACGCCGCAATAGAACGCGAAAAATCATTTTACAGGGTCTCAGAAATGCATGGGAGAAGGAGAGAATAGACGACATTACCACACAAGGAACATCAGAATCTTACCTTTCGAGAACTTATGAGCGACAAGGCGAATTGGTACCAAATTTGAAATTCACAATAGGCGAACTTCAGAGCTCGCTCCAGGGTCTAGAAGAGAAGAAGATTGTATAAAACGCAGAAGTAATCTTTCATTAGCAGTAGGAACTTCTGAAAGGACATCAGAGTCGGAATGTGCGTAAAACTTCTCGTTGGTTGATTAACACACTCTTAAGGCGTGACGATTTTTTCTCTAATGATCTGTTTTAGGCTTCATTATGGACATGAAAACCGACCTTGGAGAGGAAGGAAAAACAGCCCTTCCGAACGAGAGCAATGGCCAGGAGGTCGTAGACTGCGATTGCCTCATTCACTGTCCTTTGACGCTCTTTGTTTAGTTCGGCCGATCGATTAAGAATCACCTCCTGACTCGCCTGCAAAGCAAACACGGGGGAGAAATATAAAGGCGAGGAGGTGATTCGGAATGACTGTCATCTTTAGAAGCACTGTCGCCACCATCGTCGGTACTAAAATAAGAAAAATTCACTCACAATGTACTCGGAGATCAGAAGCATTAAAATGGCTTCTTGTAACTGGTCATCAGGGACAAAGCGATCGGGAGAGTAACGGCGAGGTCGGCGATATTCCACTACCTAGAGATAGGGCAGTATGTAGAGAAACAGCCCATCAAACTCGGCTGGTAGGTTCTCCGTAAACACAGTCTATTTTATCTGAGTCCCTTATTGTAAAGGATGCATAAACGTGATACGAGTTGAGGATAAAACTACGGTACACCGAATGTTTCAGTAGCACCATCCTCAGGAACATAGGAAGTTAGTCAGACCAAGCACTTCTGCCAGTGAGATGTCAGAAATGGCTATATCCGATCTCCCTCATCTTTGCTAGCGTTCCCTCCAAAAACAAACACGCACATTTTAGCGTGGGAGGGTCCTTCATCCACTTTGTTACAACAGAGAAGAAGCTCCTTCCTTTGCGTCCTGTGGCCCTCAACGGCAGTCGCAGAGTGACCAAAAGAACGGACATGTTCCGTAACTAGATCTTTGAACAACCCTGTCAGGATTACTGAAACTATGAGCTTAATGTCTAGACGTTACGACAGCCAACATGCTTCCATAAGAGGTAGATCAATTGGAACAGCCAGGATCAAGACTGGAGTCACTTCTGGCCCACTGGCACCTTCCTCCACCCGCTTTGGCCCCAATCAACACTGGGTTTGACTCCCACAGGGTAAAACACTGATCTCCAGTGTAAAACGAGTGTACCGACTGCTCTATAATACTCTTAAAAAAACAGTTGAGAATGATTCATGGAAATGTCGGTTTTCGGTGTGTTGTTTGAAGTCTTTTAGCAGACTACGTTGGAGAATAAATACATACGCATACGGTCGTAGGCGGAGTCAAACGTGTAAAACCGCTGAACCCGAAGACGGAGCAATAAAGTCATCAGTGGTATTTTCAACAGTCGGGGGAAAGGACTCGGTGGATACCTGGCTTGTTGACATGCTCGAGTCAGAGGCTGTGAGGCACTTTTGGTAATTTCCAGTTGACACTACGCGAAGAAGGAGTTCTGCCAACTGACGCGCTAGCAACTGGCGAAGGGGTCGTGTGGAGGGCGTTTCCACAAAACGCATCAGACACCGAAAGCGTGAAATGGCGTCGGTCACATTGCTAGTAAATGCAGAAATATAGCACAGCGATCAACAGCAGTTGTTTTTGCAAAAATCGTTGAAAGGCTCGCGTGATTATTAGTCCTTTTCAAATATCTGCACGCTTAGTACACCCTAATATTAAAAGCAATATTTGAATGCGTCTCTTCGCGGCCAGCTGCAAAAACCATGCTCGACAAAAAACGGCTGCTTAAGTGATGTGATTTTCTCTGTCGATTTTACATGTCCCTATATATTCAAACACATTCCATTGAAGGCATGCACAGAAATACTCCTTGAACATATTCTGAAGAAAAGTGCATATTTAAATTTTCAACTTGAAGGAACGGCACCTCCCAGTTTCGGAAAAGCTTTTAAAGTCTCGAACGATCTTGAACCCGACCGGCCGTGGCACCTGTGTTTACTTTCCAAGCCACATGCAGTATACTTTTCCCAGAAAACTCACACATCTTGCCATGATATTAAAAAAAACTATTATACAACGTCGATAATCTCTGAAGTGGGTACGGACCACACTGGGGAATTAATCGGTGGACAGATACGATGGTATCTGCATGGACACAATAAATCTCATGATTAAAAACCTTTTCTAAACCGAAAACTAACTTTTTGAATGAAATCTTTGAAGGCGTAGTTTGTTGAAAAAGGAGTTGGCCTACGCCGACGGGTGCTAGCTACAGCTGAAGCAGTGGCTATACGGCTAGGCAATCCAGTGCTATGCTGTCAGAAGACTCTGACACAGGCGTTCTGTCTTCCGTGGCCGACGCCGACCCCAACGTCGCCCCAACCTCCTGATGCCAGGGTGTGTGCACAAGGTACCCGACGTACTCACAGCCTATGCCCCCCTCTTCCTCGCCCCTTGAACCCAATGACCACGACACGCCGACCACGCCATAGCACGCCTCGTCATGCGAGTGGCGTGGGAACGATCGATGTTACTTGTCCCCGAATCATTTATAAGTCATGTAATTCGCATAACTTAAACTTCATTGTAACCGTTTTGGCCTGATGAAGAGTTACTGAAAACACGTGTTCGCCAATTTGACTTTTCAAATACTTTTTAGTAAATACGTCTGAACTTAGCAGGGCACAGAAAGCAGACGGGGAATATGCATACTACTTGCGTGGCCGTCTAATGTCGAATATAACTCTTGTGAGTGACAGGGCAGCTCATTCAGAAGCCGGCATTCTGGCTCGACTGAAATACTTTGCGATTACGCTTTGTGGTGCTCAACCTTATGACTTCACCTAAGTAATCCTATCTAGTCGAAAATGCATTTCAGAGATTCGCAACGTCTGAGACTGCACGCCCATCGAAATCACAGGAGGAAGATGGGTTGGGTCGAGTTACAATTTCCGTGGCAGGCGCAAATGTCTGATTGTGGTGACGGTTAAACTGATGGGAACTTTGACTGGAACCCAAAATGCATACCTATAATGTGCGTGGGGTGTGGGGCGTCAATAAGTCTTCGAGAAGAAACGTCCACGTTGCATCTGAGATGCCAGTACTTTTGGAATTTGCTGGGTCTGCCTAATTCGATCGCAGTTTCCCTGAACGTTCGCGTATCACACGGGTCTACCCCGGTTTTGTGTGTTTGGTCCGAAGAATTACTATATGATTCCCGTACCAAACACTTATGGAGGTTTTTTCGTACATTCTTAAATGGTCTACCTAATAAAGTACTTGTACTTGTACTTGATACGGCTGCGATCATGCCTGATCTAGCCGGCCTCGATGATGTCCCGAACAGTACCTCTCCACGCGTGACGGTCTGTGGCAGCAGATCTAGACAGCTCGACCCATTCCCTTCGCCAACGACGGAGACCGAATACCGAAGGTCCAAGAACCACCTCCATGTCTTGACGGACAGTGTCGANACGGTTGGGAAAGATTGTTACGGACCAGGACTCTTGCAGTAGTGGAGCGATAGTAGGCCTTGATCATGGCGATGATTTTTGCCGGTACACCATCTAGCGCCATTATCCGCCACAGGGACTCACGGTGAACGGAATCGAACGCGGCGGCAAAGTCAACGAAGCAGACGGCCGTCGGTTGTTGGTAGCTATGGCGAAATTCGAGAATGCGCCTCAGTGTGAATATCTGATCTGCGCATCCACGTCCAGCACGAAATCCGGCTTGGTTGGGCCTCGTCCTTGAGTCACGCACAGCCTGGAATCGCCTGAGTAGGACAATAGCGAAGATCTTCGCAGCAACGTCGATGAGACTTATGCCGCGGTAGTTCTCGCATCTCGTCTTATCTCCCTTCTTGAGGATAGGTACAAGGATGCCTAAGCCCCAGTCATCAGGAACAACCTCGTCTCTCCACGCTCGTTCAATCACCTCATGGAGCCAGGGCGCCAGAGTGTCGACACAAGACTTGAAGATTTCAGCGGGTATACCGTCCTCTCCGGGTGCCTTATTGTTGCGCAACTTTCGTATGGCATCGGCGACTTCTTCCTCGGAGGGGGAATCGCATGGCACTGCATAGATAGGAGAGGGAAGAAACTCCGCTGTGGAGGAGAGCAAGGGCGATGTTGGTTGGGTATCGAAGTTGAGATGGTGCTCAAAGTGCTCACGCCAGCGCTCGACTTTGGCCGAGTTGTCAGCAATAAAGCCGCCGTTCACATCGCGAACAGAGTCACTCAGTTTAGAGGGCTTACCGCTAACTTGGCGGATCAGACGGTAGAGCTTTCGAGTGTCACCAACGTTCGAGGCCTGTTCCATGGATGTCGCTATTTCAGCCCAATATTGCTTTCGGTCATCCCTGGCCGATTTTGACGTCATCTTCCGAAGTTGGCGGAAGTAGTCATCGTTGCGGGACCTGGCTCTAGCCGTCTGAGCAGACAACTGCAGGGTTCTTCCGCTGATCCAGTCACTGCGGCGTCGCTGGGTGTATCCAAGGATTTTCTCAGCTGCCCCATAGACTGATGTCTTCAATGACGACCACTGGTTCCTGACTTCTCCGTCGGCTCGGGTCGTAAAACAGGTCCGGATTTCTCTGCTTAGGGCCTCAGCAGTGCTGGCTTGCCGGATTTTTGCGACATTGAGGCGTCTAGGACGTGGCATTTTCGGCGCGGATAAAGCATCTGCAATTACTTGAAATTATGGCTTGTTGTGGTAAAATCATGATTATAACTTAGCTGTTATCATTAAAGGGAGTCACTTACACCATTTTTGTTATAATAAGTTGCAATTTTTATTTTTTATAGAAAACACAATTTAAAGACTTGCTGCCATCTCAGACGGAGCACACCACGGAGTGAACAGCCAAATCAGATTATTCAATTGTGTGTGGATAAGCGAAAACAATGAGTGCGGCATTGTCTTTCACTCAAAAAAATTTTCCAATCAAGTTTGCGGACATCTGTAGTGAGGAACGGCACGTTAGTGTGTGTGGGCGTGAGACGACAATTCAACCGTCCATTCCCACAATGTCCACCGTGTTTCCCACAGCATGGTGGGACTGGGGACGGTGACTTACACACGAATTAGTTTTTAATGGTAGTAGACTTGCGTCGCATCTGCCGCACTCTCCCCTCCTCTCCCACCTAGGCCAAGTTCCATTACAGTCAAGAAGACCGGAGGCGGCAATGGGCGCAGTTGGCTGACACTGCGTGAACCTGAACCTGGACGTGTCGCCGCACCCCCTGGTCTGCGCACAAAGAACCGGGGACGCGTTGGACAGAGGTACTACGGCAAGCCGAACACTGCGCTAAATGCTGCAGTCCACCGGCTTGCCTCGGACTTGCCGTCGATATGAGATACAGGAGAGAGTGAGAGCGTCTCAGTTCATCTCCGACGTCTAAGTTTCTCAATACAAACAGCCAAAGACACTTCAATACCCTCAACGTACCAGCTGACGAGGCAATCCTGAGCAGAAACGAGGGCCTGACTGCAATGCTCCCCTCTTACTGTGGTTTTTATGTTCTCTCCACTCGTGTGCGATTCGATGCCCCTCTTAAAAAACTTGTACGTGCGAGGTTAGAGGCCAGCACGAGTATGATAGACGCAGGGGTGGCTTCAGCCCCGGCGGTCACAGGTTTCTCGTCCATCTTCAGTCGTCCAGGGCCTGTCAAGTCGTTGGCGGGGATTGGAGAGTGGGGCAAATGGTGCAAAAGTTTGACTCACTATAAACTGATTCTCGGGCAAGTCACCACTGTTATTCTCCGGAACAGTCGCTTGCGATGAACAGCGAGGCCTGGGGAAGACAGTTAAACTGCCCATTGAAGTACACGGCTCCGAATAGAGAAGGCGCTCCTGGATAGTAATGATACGTTCGCCTTTTTCGCAAACGGTCTCATTAAAATAACACTCGACGTACGCTGTTTTCATCCCCTGTCCCCTTACCAACCACGTCTTCCTATCAAACCACAACTTCACATCGGTGGGAATGGCGACAATGTCAGTAAATACTTTGTTACCGTCCACAGAGCCGGTAGTCCGCGTATCAGTGGTGGTGTGTTCGAAAGCGCAAAATTTATCCTTTGGGACCTACTCTCTGGTCCCAATTTAGCGCGAAGTTGACGCAATGTGCTTAGCAGCACGCGTATACTTTGCAGTAGCAAAAAGACAGTTAGACTGTCGTTACTGACAACGTCCATTGTGTGCCCCATAGCAGAGACGGTGACTTGTGTGTGAATTAGTTTATACTGATAGCAGACTTGAGATGCATCCACCGCACTCCCTCCTCACCCACCCACCTGGGCCCGGTGTCAAGGCAGAGTCGAGAAGACCTGTGGCGCGATCGGGCCCAGGTGGCTGGCGCGGCGTGTGCCCTCGCCCACGTCCACATGGCATTCGTTATGGGTGCGCAGTCCAACAGCGTGTGCCATACACCGACCTAGGCCGCCGTATTGACCCAGCGCAACTTTCGCATGACCAGTTGTCGAGGCATAGTTGTAAGTCACTGACAGTAGATGTAACACAAGCAAAACGCAACCTGACTTCTGTGTAGGGCGGAGAAATAACAGCGATCCCCGCCGGAAATGGTTAAAGGGTGGAATTCTGTCGCAAAACAAAGGAAGTTAAACCACTAAGAACGATATGGAAGCACGTAAAATGTCAAAGCGACTTTGCAAATATACTTAACATACTTTTGCTGCAAGGGCACCAGAACCCGCCTCTTTATCGCCATCTCGACAACTTTGGGAATGCCGATGGGCAAAGCCGACTCAGGCAGAGAAGATTCCAATTCTTGTAGGTGTCTAATGCACATATTCCCGGCTAAGTCATAGTAATCGCAGATCTCTGGAGACAGGATGGCCTCCGCCTTTGAGGCAGTACGCTCCTTGCTTAGGCCTGAATTAGCGAATCAGACTGAAACGAGGAACGTACCCAGCATGGCCAGGCCTTCACAAAGCAGTCGCACGAAGCGTGAAGTGTAGGATTCAATTTTCGCACTTTTTAAGTCGACGCTATCTAGAACTTCCAAGACATCGGCATACTTTTCCCGAATAA
>CACRXP010000329.1:187976-233921 GCA_902702965.1 Spirometra erinaceieuropaei | reverse complement strand
AAAAATATTCATTCTTTTACTGATTCGGTAGAAAATCACGTCTTCTTCCAATTTTACAGTCAGAGGAAGGGTATAATTCGGTTTTAAAAAACTTTTCCAATTCCCGAGTAATTCTGAATCCGACCTGCTGTTACACTTGCATTCAGGGTTTCAAAACTACAAGCTGTACATTTTCCGTGTACGGAAAACCATGCACTTCTCTACGGTGTTAAGGGGAGACCGTATGAGGTTCATAAACTTAAGCAGTGGATTTAAGCAATATTGTTCACTTTGCAGGCATCATTCGTAAATGCAGATACGTGACGTTTCATGAACGGCCATTTAACGGTATTAAAAAATCTCACAATTAGAATTTTTTTTAAAACCGAATTATACTCCTCTTTTGAGTATGAACTTGGAAGAAGACGTGATTTTCTACCGAATAGGTGAAAGAATGAATATTTTTATGCATTTTTCCATGAAATATAATTGAATATTCAAGGGCATCGAAAATCAATGAGAAAATTGCATGCTACTTAAGAAGTCATTTTTGCAGAGTATAGATCTTGCATGCGGCCGAAAATATGTTATTTCGAAGGCCGACACCCTGAGGTAACTGGGTCATCATAGATTTATGCTGCATCGTGATAAGTTTTACAACATTACTTAATTTATCTTTTCGAAACGAGAACACATTTCGAAATTTTGGTTAGCACATCTACTGTAATTGGCCAAGTTTTATCGCTGTGATAGTTCTGAACATTCATGCTGGGCTTGTCTTTGCCCAGGGGGGCCTTAGCGTTTGTTCAAACGCTACGCTATCCCTCCTTATATTACTGTACAGACCTGATGACGAATACTCAAGGGTGCACGCATGCCTTATTTGACCTTTTAAACATTTGAATGGGTATCATCGGTTAATTTTGGACTTCTCAATAGGAAGCGAAGCACTGCTCAGCAGCGGCAGGTTACATCAGTCGGACCTGTTAGAACAATGTCTGTTGAATTCGGCGGATGAGATAGAACTTCCCGGCAAATTCCTTCCAACGTGTCCTTAACGCGTTCTTTTGTAGCATGTGGTCTAGCGTTATCACGTTGCAAAATCACTTTGTCATGTCTTTAATCATATTCAGGCTTTTTTATGTTAAAATATCGATTCAGGCTGATTATTCGTTGTGGATATTGTTCTGCAACAGCATTTTCAGATGACTTCAACCATTCACAATACATCGTTCCATTTTGGTCCCACCAGATAAACGGCCTAACTTTGTCTCCATGAATATTCTGCTTTGGCCAGGGGTGGTTCAGGGTTTTATGTTTAGACTTATCGTAAGTGGTTAATGTGTCGTCACCAGTCACGATCTGATGCAAACATGACTGGCATGAAACGATATTTTACGTGCGGATTTAAGCCCTTCTTATTATCATTCGTCGAATTCATTTGATACTAAACATTTTTTCGTACCGTTTTCAATGCAGCATAATATTTTCTACCAGAGGATCCAGCAATTTTGATAATTCTGACATTGCTAAGGTGTTTGGTATGAATTTTGATCATTCAACGGTTTTTATCCATAGCTTTCAAATTTTGTCGACTGCTGTGAACATTTTATGCCTTTTTTGTCGAAATTGTGGCTTCTAAAAAATTAAAAACATTTCCTGTATGTTCTTTTAGAGTGAAAAGTTTTATCCAAAAGCTTTCACAAGTTAACAATAATTTTCAGCGGCATATTCTTCAAACAAAAACAAAAGAGCGACACTTCTTACAAATGTTTCTTTTTTGATTAAATTGTTCATCCTCCCCATAATAAAAGTCAGGAATATTAACGGTTAAACCAGATGTCATAAACTGTATATGAAAACGTGGTTCAAGCAAGTCTGGCGGGAGACAGGGTGTCACGGAAATTCTACTCACTGCCCTACCTGCCAAGAATTTCCGAAGCACTTTCCCGACAGTTAAATCAGTTTGGCATCTCTATCGCCCCACAAGCCGGCATCTTACCTGCGCACAGAATTATCCCGAGCAAAATACCTTATACCAAGAGATCAGCAAACCAATTTCATTTACCACATTCCATGTTCCACCTGTGCTTGGGTTTATGTCGGGCATACCGGCCAATCACTTGAAACCCGTTAGCTAACACATGCCGACCATCCGCCGACGTGACTCCCTGTCCTATGTGTTTGTCCACGCCCTTGAGTGTGATCACTTCTTCGATTGTGACGGGGCTGGCGTGATCTCCACTGCTGACACCAAACAGGCGCAGGAATTTTTCGAAACTTGACACCTCAACAGCAACAGCCTTTACCGCCATGTCAACCTGGGTGCCCATCACGAAGTCTTACGTTTGCGGCTAACTGACTTCCGCCACCCTAAAAGAACAACTGCTCGTTCATGTTCAACCATGTAGAATACTTCGGATTCCGTGCCTCCTCGACACCATGAGGCATAGCTAAAACCCTCAACCCGCCCCCACCCAACTTCCCCACCTATCTAGACACGCCACGGACGTGTGTTCTGTCAATGTTAGGTCAAAACCGCCGAGCGCTCTAGTGCGATTATCCCATTACTCCCTACTATTCATTTCGTCTGACAACGGGTTGGTATGACCAGCTTGAAAATTCACGAAAACAAATCGACTTTCTGGAGAACCTGCTTCTTTCATGATTGATGTGTTTTGCCCTATACCGTACGTCATCTAGTTTCGTTGAATTTGCTGCGAGAGTAAAACTTATCCACCTACAGTGCCGCAAAATGTTGTTGTGAAAGGTAAGGCGCACCGTGTCAGTGTGCAAAACGGATCCGCCGACGGGACGTGCTTGCTATACACAGAACCCTTTGCTTGAGGAAATCCAGCCGGTGGAAAAATCCATATTTTTAATTTAAAGAAATGGTGAATTCAAAAAACGGCAAAATGGTGAAAAACACTCGCGTTTTTAAAAAATTCCATAAACCTGGTATTGTCGACACAAAACCATAGTGGACTACATAACGCAAACGCCAAGATAGGGGGGATAAAGGTATCCCAGTCATCGAAATCAGATTCGGCTGATAACAAACTAGCAAGAAACAACGGACATATCCAATGATGTGACTTCGACCAGATTAGAATCCTCTTTGGTCTACTTTTTCTGTCTATTTAGGCACAGCTTTAATCCCCGGTAATTTGCACAGTATGCGGCAGCCTTTTGCTAATAAGCACTGAGATATCATCAATTCAATATTCGCTGAGCAGTTCACTACGGCTTTTGTTTGATGAAGTAACCCAGGAATGACGGCATCATATCTATCCACCGTAGTCAATTCCATAAACGACCTTCTAACGCAAACGTGCATTTGTCAAGGCTTGTCAGTTGACTACTTTCAGCTGCCGCCCGCAGGTGTTCAAATTCAGCTAACGCATTCGCGAGAAAGTTGTTTAGACGCTACAGTAGTAAAATGAAGACCCCTGGGACTGTCCACAATTTGCAAACACTCAAAAACCTGGAATTCGCGCACATTGATCTACTGACTTCACGAAACAAACAAGTTCTTTGCGGTTGGCAGAGATCACGAGCAGGCAACCACTTGCCAGACCGAAGTCGATCGAGTTATAATGACAGAGAGGAGGAACGACCGTGAATGCAAATACTGTTTCGGGACCAATCTGTCAACCATGACGCCGAGTGTCAGCTGGCGTCAGTAACACAAATATGGGTAAGATGTGGTTATATAGCCGCACCTGATGGACGCAATGATGTTGATCCACCTACTTATTTTGGGTTGATGTGATTAGGTTGACATGGTGTTGCCGTGCGTTGCCGTGTGCATTATGTTGGCGGACTTATTTCTTTGTTGCCGTATCTACCTATTTTGGCCCAATGCCGGTGGTCCTTCTTGACTTTCGGCCTGTCGTCTCCTCCTTACTTCCGCGTTCTATGTTTCATGGCTAGGGTTCAGGGCTGCGGTTAAGTGTTAGGGTCAGGGTTAGGGTTAGGGTTAGAGAGGTAGGGTTAGGTTAAGGATTAGGGGTTATGGCTAGGGATTGGGGTCAGGGGTTGGGGTTAGGGTTACGGCTACTACTTCTTAACCACTCGAAGTAAAACGACACCTTCCCAATAGTTTTTCTTTGGCAAACGCTTACTCGATCTCTTCGTCTGTGCGTTCCCCAGCCCCACCTGTAAAAACCCTATTACCACCGGTCCCGTATTACAGGTGGCTGGGGTTTGTTAACCTCAGGTGCGGCTACCTATCCGCATCTAACCCAAAGATGTTTCATCTTTTAGATCCCGCCTGTGGACTGTCTGCTCCGTGTACGAGTATATGTTCGTGTTTCCGGTCTCGGCGGTAGCCAGGTTTGTGATTGGTTGAATGAAGGCAAATTATGCCCGAAACGACACTGTATCAATCTACCCACATCCTCTGTCCTCCCCCCTTCCTGCTAATTTGACTTGGTCGACTTCGGTATGGTAGTTAATTGCGTGATCGAGACCTTTGCCACCCATTCGAAGCTTGTTTGCTTCGGGAAGTCAAGAGATCGGTGTGCGCCCATTCCTGATTGCACAAATACCCGATCTGCGGCGAAAGAAAATGACAGGTGGCGAGATACTGATGAACTTCGGTTCGATGAAGTGCTTATGACCCATCTGGTAGACTACAGTGGTGGACCAGCTACGCCAGGTGTGTCTGTGAGCATATTTGTGTTTCTAGTCCCAGCCGCTAGTCAGGGTTATGATTGGCTGGATAAAGGCAAAGTAAGCTTGAAAAGGTACTGTATCAGTCTATTCTCATTCTCTGTCGTCCCTCCGCTCTGTTTACAAACCTTGTTACGTGAAAACTGGAGAAAGACCATGGGCCATGGTTTAGGACGCGCTGCGCACTCGAAGTCCTCGCAGTTGTGAAATTCAGCCCCACAAACTAGATGAAACAATTGTTTGGATACTTCAACGGCTATCACGTCGGAGATAATAAACCACAGAGTATTTAAATGCTACCTGATAGCAGTGTTGCCTTTTATCCATTTGCGGACCTTACGTCGTCATTTCGCTGAAGCTAATGAAATTAGGAAGAAATCTAAAAAGATTTATGCCCAAGCATTTTCTGCAGGTTTACACATACTTCTTTAGGGAATTATAAACTTTAACCTAAACTTCTTCGAGAAGACGATCTCTTTGGCCGGTCTCTTGCGCTTAGTCTTGGTTTGTCACATCCCCATTCTATCCGTCATTCCTAGTGAAATGTAATTGAAAATGGGTGCATTCATATGGAAGTGTCTATTTTGACAGTCCAGCACAAATTATGATTGAAAATTATCCACCTTTCAGCGCGGGGTGTCTGCGCCTTCGATGAGCAGCAGTTAAATGAGAACCATTCAGCGAAATGGCCAGTTAGATGTGCTAGCCGTCTTAAGCCTGCTCAAGATGATAGGAAATGGCCAATAAACGCGCAGGTAGGTGACGTTTAACACACTAGTGCAGGATTTATTTGCGCTTGTATATTGAATAACAAAGAAAATATCTTAAATAAAATGCCTCACAGGTTCGACAAACTGTATAATGCTTTGCGGCATTATTTAGACTAAAATGACACTGGATTTACGGCATACTGCATCCTATTTCCCCTGGGAAGTACCGCTTAAATAAGAGAGTAGGCGTCTTCTCCCTAATACGTACGACTATGCTAAAACCCAGAGAAGTTGCCTATTCCCACGCCGTGACGCTAACCCTAACCCAAACTTGAAACGGAACCCTAATCCGACCTTTAATCCTAAACCCAACGTTATCCCTTACGTTAATTTCCTTGCTATTTAGTATAGACTGACTCGTATTATGAGGGCGTTCTTGTTTGCGTGATCAACCGCAAAAGGTTGTAGCAAATACTCTACTGAAATGCGCTCTCGCCATCAACTTACTCCATTTAAGAACATGTGCATATTGTTTCTCATTCACCTTATTTCTCCCTGATACAACATACCGGATCATCCGAATCATCCATCGAATCAAACGAAACCAGGAATAACCAAATTACCGAAGTCCTGCAGTTTTGTTAGAAATCCAGCAAAGAGATTGTGAGCAATTTCTGGCTTTACAAAGGACAAGGCTTGCACACTTATGGCTACAATGTTTGGAAATCACACACAGAACCTCTTGGCTGGGATGCGATTGATCTCTACACCGTCACCGAGTGAGATCAAAAAATTGCCACAATTATGCCTTTCTGGACCTTTACTTCGGAAAGAAGAAGAAGGCAATGGTCAAATGGCTGTTCTTGGGTCAAAAGTGAGGCCTTAAATGCTCCTAATTTTTAGTAATTTTTAATACTTCTTCATCTCTAATAATTATTGGGTGGGTAACTTGACCCAAATGTGAGTAAACTTACGTCGTCCGGCGGGGCCTTGTAACTCAGGTGGTTAGAGCATTGGCTTTACTAAAGCCTCCTCCTTTCTGTCGGGGGTTCAAATCCCACCGAGGCGCCGAGTTTTTCGCATTTGGCTCAATATGAAGTATTCAAAATCTGCCAAAACATCTCTAAAAAGCTATTTTGTTCTACGTTGTTTTTGCAAATTGCTGCCAACTAGCGAATATCTAGAAGACGGTTACAGAATTACTTATAAAAGATCTTAAAAGTCCAATCCCAGTATATTGTGATGCGTACTTTTACCGACCATGTTTGGCGAAATAGTTATCGGTAGCGAGGGGAATGATGGATCAAGTTTATGACCTTCCCAATGCCACTGGTTTAGTCAGTGTACACCTGAGACTTCGCGAAAAGTTGGTACTCCGATAATGGACTGAGTCATACCACACGGATGTACGACGGGACGGCATGTACAGCTCGTTCTGCCTTGGTACAGAATGATAAGCTACCACCGTGTATCTCTTGTGGTCAAACACACTCGTTGGGTATCTCCCGTGGCGACGTGGGATTACGTGTGTCTGTTGAGTTCGGTGATGTAAGGATATGGTGCTTACTGCCGATTTTTTTATGTATTCGCGTCCTATCGAATAAGGTGAAGGTTGGGCAGGAAATACGTTCCCGACGGGTGAAGATATGAGTTCAGGGAATTGGTTTTCCGCTCACGGTGAGGAAAACTGGCATTTGACCGACTAGGCCATTGCGAATCGGCGTCTGCAGAAGCAGTGTGAACTACGTGAAATCACATATACATTAGTTTGAGTGATTACTACAAGCATGTGGGCTCACACATCCTTTCCTTTTTGTAGGCTATGTCTGCATTTTCCGTGATGATAGTGATGACGATGATTTCGAGAATGACTGGGGTCGTCATGACAACAATCGCGGTCATAGTGTGTATGGTGATAGCGGTGCTAGGAGCCGCATTTGCGGTGGAGGTGAGCGCTGTCCTCCTTTGTTTCCTCTACGATTAAAACGATAATATTTTGCCACTACGAGCCAGGACTGACATGTCACTCTGCAATGATGAGAAATGGATTGGTGATTTTTGCAACTTTGCAGATGATTTTGTCTTTACGCGCCATGGGAGTTGGACTGAGTGGATTTGTCGCAAAAATGAATCCGGAAGTTTATGACAGCTCCCATCCTTGAGCCAACTGTCAGTTTGTGCTGTAGTTATGTAAGCAGTACATGGGTATTTGCACCGTTTATCTGTTGAATTCCAGATTAATACACTTCCCATTCCGGTTTTGCGCCGGATATTTACTGACTATCGGAAAAATGTCGCTCCAAGCTGCTGCGTAGTGATAAAATCAAAATTCACTCAGATTTTTTGATGAGAAAATAGTCGTTGGGCTAAGTTGAATCGAGCGCACTTTTTCTTCTTTTTCCTATAAACCAAAAGATTGTCCTGTCAGACGTGGTTATATAGATTTCCCTGAAGTAAACAAACCCCAGCTACCTATAAAACGGGACCGGTGGTGATAGGGGTTTTTACAGGTGGGGCCGGAGAACGCACAGGCGACGAGATAAAATGGTTATATGAAAAAAACATATCTGGGATGCACGGTTGTACTTTGGGCGGTTGAGAAATAGTTACCCTAACCCCTAACCACAACATAACTACATCTTACGGACTGCCCAAGTAAAAATCGACTGCAGATATGGTCTGATGTAGTGACTGCCGCGAATCAGTCACCATCTAACTTTATCATGAACTAGATTAGCATCTCACAGAAGTGAGACGTACCATAGAAGTTACAATAATTGGACGTATTGCAGATTGACAATAAACTCCCAGTCGTAAAGGTTCCAAGCCACGACTGAGAGCGTGTTGTCACAGTTTTAAGTGCGTCAGATCTATTTCAGCGAGGTGTGCACATGTGGTCTAACACGTGCCATCATCCCATCGTGTAGTTGCTTCTCATTTGCATGGACCACTGCGGGCGTCCAACTTTCATCACTATCCCCCGGAATCCAAATCCGCTCACTGTGCCCAAAGCCTTCGTCAGGTGTATAGTCTGATCTTCACTCGAATCTTCTTTCATAGTTGTCGAACGGTGAAACTTATGCCGATGGTTACGCACTATCGGCCGAATTCGCACTGATCTTCGTGGAGAAGTTCCTGATACAGGTGTGGGTTCAGAAGATTAGGCGGGATCCAGGGAAACGCCCTGCTGTTATCAAAGTATTGCTGGTTCCCGCTGCATTTGTGCGATTAACCGGTGATGGCCTCCATAAAGTGTCTCTACAACCATATTTCCTCAACCAGGTAATTAACTTTGTTATTGAACTGAAGGCGTCATATTTGTGAATGTCAGTTGGAATTGAGTTAGGGTCATGCGCCCTACCGATCAACAGTTGTTGCACCGCTCCAGTTGATTCTTTAAGGGAAGGTGGCCGATCGATATCGTTATCGGTATTCGCTAGTGGGAGTCGATTGATTCATCGGATTAACCGTAGTGACGCGATCCAGTGCGCTGTCCTTAGGTTGGTTCCGACCCAGCTGAGAAGGGGTGAACTGCTCTTGTCTTGGGGTCGAAGACTCCTTTGACGGCCGAGATGAAATTCTTCATTTAATCACGGTTGGTATCTCCATTGATTTTTGCCGCATTTCCTGTTATCCAGCCGTTTTGTTTTTCCCTCATCCCTGCTGCATTGGGTTTTAAGCATGGGGAGTATGCCGCTTTGATCGGGTTACTGTTGTTGATTAGTGCCTCTCAAACGGGCCGCGTGGTAGATGCGCTGGACCAACATGGGGGCCATATCAGATTCCGGTAGGCGTTATCGGAATGCGCACCATAACAAATGCCAACATTACGGGGTGCGGCGGCAGACCTACTTGCCGGCGTACGTCGGACACATTAGAATCCCAATAGCCCCCCTCTCTCACTTTTGTTCTTGGTTAACATCCCGGTCATTTGCTCCGTGGACCAGTGGATGTGGAATGGAGCGCCACTGTGCGGGCTCAACCGTGCCACCCACTTGCGCCCTCCCCCGCCTCCGGTCGCCTTGTCTCTGTCTTGACCCGGGGCCCAGGTGGCGGAGGAGGAGAGAGTGCGGTAGATTCCGTGCAAGTCCACTACTATTGTAAACTAGATCACGCACAGGTCACTACGTTTGCTTCGCCTTGCCGTGGAGCACACGGTTCACATCGTCGGAAACGACGGTCGAATTGTCGTGTAGCATGCAGTTTTCGTTCAGGGTCTTACGGATTGTAAGCCTCTGCTGTGCCATAGTCGGCAAACCATGGCATTCGCAGCCTGGTGTGCGCTGGCAGTTCTCTGACACCTGGTTCCCTGCCGGTAAATGCGCTTACGCTCCCGCTGGGTATACAGGCCGTGTGCATAGCTGCCCGGTCATCCACGTTTATGTTGTTGTCGGTGGTCAAAATCCCGGGCAAGTGTTTGTTGTGAAACAGAGGGGGATGGTGATACGCCTACAGTAGGTAGGCTAACACATGAAATGTCTACTGAAATTCCGAAATGTGTTTTCGTTTCAAATAGATTAATTAAGTAAGACTAATCGACTCATAGCCGAGGCGGTCCTTCAACGGCTGGAGTCGCTGGTTTTCCGACACCACAGACCGAAATTCTGGGCTCGGTATGTGGATGACACCTTCGTCGTCATCGAACGGGATCAGGTGCTGACTTTCAAAGAACAAGTCAACGCCGTCTTCCCGGACATTCAATTTACGATGGAGGAGGAGGAAAACAATCAGCTGCCTTCCTGGATGTCCTCGTCTGCCGCAAAGATTGTGGTGGCCTAAAAACCAAAGTGTTCAGGAAAGCGACAAATACGACGCAAATACTGAACTTCAATAGCAACCACCCGATCAGTCACAAACGCAGTTGCGTAAGGGCGCTATACCGGCGTGTTGAGACGCACTGCAGTGAAATGGAAGACAAGGTTGCTGAATTACAATATCTTCGACGGGTAATGAGAGCCAATGGCTACCCGCGCAACTTTGTCAACCAGTGCATACGAAAAGGACACCAGAGACCAAATCCAACTAGCCCCAAATTTTGGCGGGCTCTTCCGTACGTGAAGAACGTCTCGGAAGCCGTCAGTCGTCTTCTCACTCCACTTGGAGTTGGGGTTGCACACAGGCCGGAAGCAACCATTGGACGCCAAGTAATGAGGCCAAAAAGACCCGCTGCCACGGCAGGAAACGTCTGGAGTCGTTTACCGGATCTGGTGTAGTTGCGGACAAAGCAATTATGTCGGAGAACCTGGGAGATTACTCCGTACGCGACTTGCCGAGCACGCATCAGCAGTGAGGCGGGGAGACGCTAACTCTCAGGTGGCGGCACACTCGACGGGACCCGGCCATAATTTCAAATTTCAAGAGGCCGAAATCCTCGCAAGGGGTGACAACCGCGTGAGCCGCGAGCTGCTCGAGTCATGGTTCTCAGGCCCGCAATCCATCAACAAACACAATGACCTCCCGGTGGCCTATTCCGTATTGCGATTTTCCCTGGGCAGGAGAATCAGTCACGTGGGGAGGGCGCGGGTGAGCAATTATCACGGTGACAGTGAGCCAGTTTGCCGAGCAATCGTCACACCAGCATCGAGCACGGATGACGAAATCGCGGCAATTAACAACTCGGACTCGGACCGCCAAGCCACCGCTGCATCAATTACGACCCCAGCGGCGATTGTGAGAACTTTTAATTGCAGTGCGCATACGGTCCCACGGCAGCCACGTGCTATAAATACTGCACTCCTGGTGCCACCTTCACCTCTATCTGCGAATGTCTCTGAGGATGGGTTCGAGTGAGAACCCGAAACGTCAGGCCAATAAACTTCTTGTCCCAGTGATCGCATCTTCATATTCTGAACTGCTACCTGGGACTCGCCTGTTCGCTTCTATCAGCAGAATGAATATTTTTATGCATGCTTTCCATGAAGTATAATTGGACTTTCAGGAGCATCGAAAATCAACGAGAAGAATGCATGCTACTTAAATAGGCATTTTGTACAGAGTATGGTCTTTGCATGCAGCCGGAAGGAAGCTCATTCGAAAGCCGTCATCCTGAGGTAACTGAAATATTATAGAATTATGTTGCAGGCTGAGTAGTTCTACAACCCTACTTAATTAATCCTTTCGAAACAAGGACTCATTTCGGAATTTCAGTAGACATTTCATGAGTTAGCCCATCTACTGTAGGTGAGGGTCCGGTCGTGCCAACCACCTACGTCCTCTCCCGCTTCCGGTCTTCTTGACTACGTCATGACACCGGGTCCAGGTGGGGAGGAGAGAATGCAGCAGATGCCGCGCAAGTCTACTAACACTAAAAACTAACTCACGTCCAAGTCACGGCGCCTGCCTCACTTTGCTGTGAAGCACACGGTGGACATCGCCGGGCACGACGGTGTAGTTGGCGTTGTCCAGACAGCGAACTGCAGACTCCTTGCTATTAGTCCAGGAGCTTTCTGTGCACATGACTGAGAGCTCCTATGGCGGTGCTCTAAATCGCATCGCACTGTTCGCATCATTGGGTCTCAAAAAGATCATTTGCCTTTCAGAGGTTACATTTCTTTCATGTTGAGCAGCAGTTGCTGATGCTGCGGTCTCATCTTCGACACCTCTGAAGAGTCGGACAAAAAACCTGCCGACAGACCAGGAAACGGACTCAGCTTGACGATTAACCACCAAATGAGTGAGTCAGTACTTGACACTAGGCTCTTTGCAGCAGCAAACGCGTTATGGAGGTCTCGTTTGTGTCAGAAGCCACTGAGCAAAGGCTGAGATGGTAATACTTGTTGTGTGTCGGATAAACATCAGACGCAGTGTCGGAAGGAAAGTCGGAAAAAGACGGAAAGACGCACATGCGAGAAGGGGAAGAGAGCGCAAAGCACCGAAATGAATTATTAATGGGCGCAATTCAACGAATGTTAAACACAAGATAGAAAGAGTCGGCAGAGCTCTTAGGGACGAGGAGGACTCAGTCGTGACGTCAAGCCAGAGGGCACAACATCCTGTCCTCGCTGCCACACGGACTGGATTTAAAGAGCAGCGGAAGAAGTCAGAAGCACTTGAAAATGGCCTGTTAGTTGGATGATCAGAAAGCCAAAAACAGGATCACTTCACCCAACTTTCTCATCGTCCGGTATAGCAGCAAAGTATTGTAAACTCTGCTTACCTGCAGCAACTCGAAGGACAGCTGTTTGCGGTTGTTCATCTAAACTTATTTTTTCCTAAGACGCCGTCCGTACTATGCGCTATATGAGACCAGTTGTGGTTATTACCGTTTATCAGCTATTGGTCAAATGTCCATTGTCCAAAACCACAGCACTTCCTGAAACCTCGGACTGACGGCTAATACGGAGAGCTTTTCAATAAAGGACCTCAGTCTGAATTTACAACCAAAAACGTTATTTCCATAATTTATCACAAGAAAGAATTTCTTGTCTCTTAGGAATCTTTCATTTACGAGAGAACCACGTGCCTTTTGTACCTCATCTTACAAAGTTAAACTTTTTTCTTCGATTGCTAAACCTGAGCAGGCTTACCAGAGTTGTTTTTGAAAAGCGACCTAGGATTACCATCGTGAAATTATTGTTGTTATTTAAAATTTTGTGCTGGAATGCCGATTAAATCTAACTAATGTAATTATTGAGTATGATTCTGGATTATGACCAAAGTCGACTGCCACATTAGCGTGAATCGCGTCTGCACAGACACAAAAATTCAAGGTAGACTACATGAAATCGATTATTTGTGGCCCAAAGGCACGCCCGACTTGCAGGAAATGCATTTACTTCGGATAGTTTTACACCACAACCAAGGTCGTCACCTGGCCGACAAACACCTTTACATCAGGTGATACGAAATGCTATGGTTGGATCTGACCGTAAAATCTGTCTTTCACAACAAGCCCTGCTTAATTACCTATCAAAAGAAGGCACTGGTTTTCTACAACGTTGCTTGAATTCTGACTAAGACCAACGGCAAATAGACTTCAGTTGTGACTACACCAGCTGTCCCGACTGTCTGGGCTGGCATTAATTCTTTTTAGCTCATAAGTGAACATTTGCATAAACCGGGGGAATTAATGCGCACTCATAATGAAGCGGAAGGTCTTCCGGTTTTGGCGGAGCAGGTCGATCGGCCAGTCTACTCGGGTCAGGCTAATATCGTACAGCGGATATCCTGCGGTCAACTTTACCAATCCTCTCCGGATAGTGCTTTACTCTTGCATCCGCTCTGCAGGCACGCTTTCAGGAGTTGAAAGCTGCGCTCAATTAGGTTAGAGCGGATTGTAAATATTCTATCGCGTACTGTCGCTGCCACTAAACAGACCTTTTGCTGGAAATAGGTTTCGTGGTCATGCGTCCAACGGTTGTCTGACGGGTTGTGCGTTAAGCGGATTTTCAGTGTTAATCTTTCAAAACTGTCGTAAGCTTCTTCTACTCAAAGGGAATCACAAGTTGAAGTTGATGATCTTGAAATGATAAACGTCCCAAGGAACGGATACGGTCTGCGAAGCAGGCTTATTTGAAGGTTGTGACTGGGTCGTAATTAACAGTAACCGTAGAAGTAAAATAGGCGAGTTTTAGGAGACAATTGGGACAAAGGAGATGCAATCGTCAGAACAATGATTTTATTTGACTGACGTTTAGGGCTCCCACTCTAACCCGTCGCTATGTGTTTATGACACAAAGGCAGTTTGATTTATATGTAAAACTGCAGAAATTGCAACTTATAAATCAATGTAATCTCAGAATCCTCAACTGAATACATTGTTTTTGAGTTGAAAAACGCGGTAGCAGCTTGCCACAGTTAAAATGAGGAAAACACTAATGGGACATTTTCGTAAACGGTATTGGATAGACAACCTGAAATGTTTACTTTAGCTTATAATTTCTCAGTGAAACTTCCCTTAGTCCCCATTAATAAACATTAATCTGACACTTAAATGCGCATATATGTTTAGAGTAACATATAAGACACTGTGGTTAGCATGACTGCGCCAAATGTGAAATCAAATGTAGACCAGAATGTTACAAATAAGGACTTCCTGAGGGATAATCCCCTATGAGCCACCTTTTGCTCCGAGTTACCTCTTTCCGTTCAATGCAGTCTAAAAGATTTCAGTCGTTCATCCTCCGCAAAAAAGTGACTTGGATGAAGGGCTGCAATTAAAAATGAAAAAGGAAGCAGACAGCCAATTTGCATGCTTGAATGCCCTTAGTTACAGACAAACGGACGGATCCATCAGAAAGTCAGTATCTAATAGAAATTTCTGGAGCGGCAAAGATCTTAATTGAATGGGATTGAAAAATAGCGGACTGGCCAGTTTCGAAGCCCTAATGAAGTAGTCGGTGCTGTGGTCCAGCTGTTAGCCCTCGGTCATACGAAAATCGTGCCTACGTGACAGATTATGGACACCCACCCGGCGCAGGATTATGAATCCACTCATACGTTTGAATGCGCGTACCTCGGGCAAACACAGAGGCGACAAGTCATAAAATGCGTTGACGCATGCCTCGAGGGTTTTTTACATTTAAGCAGTCTCTCTATGGGACAAGTGTATGGTACGTAACCTCCTGGGAAAACCGTAGTTAGCCATGGCCATGGCTGTAATAGGTAACCCTAGCCCTTAACCCGTAAGCATTTAAGGAAAACTTGAGCGTAACCGCAACCTTAACTCTTGGCTTTAAATCCCTAACCCAAGCCCAAATACCAGGCCCTAAGCCCTAGCTCATAGCCCAAGCCTGACAACCTCAGCCCTAGGAATAACCCAACTACTTATACTAGCCCCAACTCCAACCGTATCCCTACCCCCAATCTTGAGCTCGATCCGGACAATTTTTACGTCGCCAACGCTAATGAAGATCAAAATCCCCGTGCCATATGACCTCTTCGCCGACCTCTTGCTAGGCGAACCGTCATAAATCACATAATAGCACTACCGACAAAGACAGGGGGACTGAAATGTCCATTTCTGGTTTGCTAGCCGGCGTCAATCAGTCACACCTAATCCCGAGGTGTGCAAAACCTGGGACTCGATCCCGCGACCTGAAGTTCAACGCCCTAACCACTGAGCCACGGACTCGTTGTCCTGTCAGTTACGATCGAGTATATTAACAATGACAGGGAAGCGCTTATCGATCGTGCCAGGGGACTCACTCGTCCCGTTTTGCTTTGGCTCCACACCACACCTACCTAGATATGATAAGCTGAATGTTAAAAAATCACCCAAAAGGCTACATACTCTATCCTTAACCCTTTTAATATCACCAAATATCTGGAGGGCGTGAGCAAAAACCGTGTAAAATAGGTTTCCCAGTTACTTAGGACAGCTCGAATTGCCTGAAACTGCGTCATTTAAAAGGTAGCATACGCCGGGAAGAGGGATCCAAACTTTTGCAGTTAACTAAATCATGTCGTCAACATCATTTTACCGTAGTAAATTGAAACTCAACTACTCTTTTTTATTTTTTACTTTTTTATATCACTCCCAATTTTTCCTCAAAACATAACGTGATCTCTAAGATATATTCTCCGCCTTGCGCTTATTCATGTAATTTCGAAATTACTTCCCACCCCCGCGAGCTGTTCACACTACCCAGTGACAGATGGCAGCTGAAGGTCTGTCTCCAAGTGCGCTGACGTCAGAATATCCATATGCGAATTGACGACTTCTATAATTTGCTTGAAGTTCTATGATTTAAAAAACCGGTAGATACGAATTCGTTTAAAAAGGACGCTCTCCTTTCATCAAAGCGTATCATAATAAACTTTCGGGGCCTGTTTACAAACTTCTACTCGTTCCATATGCTTCTTACTGCCTCCTTTCTCTGGAAATTCCGCAGGAACTTCGTTGGTACGTTCTTCTTTCAGTCACATCAAAGCTACTATAAACTATTATGTTTTCCGTCAATAAAAGATTGACTTGAGCTGATGCTGAGATGTTTATATTTTTGCAGTCATTTCTTGAAAGGCGTGTTCATATTCCTTTTTTATTCGACATAACAAAGCGCTCTTGCACTTGCATGTATTCATACCCCTTACGCAACGAGCCCGTCCATTCTCGTCAACGGTGGGGGTGTTTCGAGCGCTGAGATATACAATTAAATCTCACGCGATTAGTGGCTCCACGTTTTGTGTGTCTCGGCGGTGACCTGATGACGACCGGGCTTATTTCAATTTTCGATGTCTAGTCTAGATGGCTAGTACTTTCTTGGTACTGCTGTAAAGGATAGGTTGTCAGAAGCCTGTAGAGGCGTGACGACACTCCGAACAAATTAGAGGGCAAGGGGTGGCGGGGTTGGTGCACGTGATATTTATAGCGCTGTTCTTGTTAACAGACAGATATCTAAAGTTTCCCAGTCTTTGTGAAGAACGAGTCTTTGTATTGAGAGAGGGCCGGAATCAACTCATCGTGGGCATCGGTGTTTTTAGGCGTCACTTCTGCCTTGATACAGCGATGGCTACTGGAGCGATTAACAGTACTCTCCGGGGGCCGGAACGTGTGAGTACAACGCGGACAGGTGAAAGGGCCTCAGCAACCATGTCGTCACATTTCTAAGTTGCCTCCAACGCTGTTGTTGCTCGTGCTGATGATGATGGTGGTGATGATGATGATGATGATGATGGTGGTGGTGGTGGTGGTGATGGTGGTGGTGGTGGTGGTGGTGGTGGTGGTGGTGGTGGTGGTGGTGGCATAGTTGTGATTGCTATGAATAATAACATATTCAGAAAGGTCAGCTAGGTATTTAAATATGCTGGTTGTGGGGCTTCGCGTTCTTTCGATTCGCAGTCTTCTGGAAAGTTTTTATCTAAAAGTATGCGGACATGCCCACAGTGGTGAAGGAATGACTAGTAGTAGAAGAAGGTGCAATTCAACACATTAGGTAAGCGGCACCTGCAGAAAGCTAATGGTCGCGTCATCGAAGGATGTGTCGTTAGGTCCATGCTTAAAGATGACATTATATTTCTGACAACATTTCTTGTTCCAGAACTTATACGTAGCCCTAAAGTAGAATTTCAGTGCACAGTGTACGATTTCGATCCCAGTAAAACAACCATGCGTGCTTACAGAGCGTGACCAATCTCATGAAATATTGGCCGAAATTCTGAAATGCGTTTTCGATTAGAAAGGATTACTCAGGTGAGGTTGTAAGAATTATTATCATGCAACAAAGTTCTAAAGTGTGTCAGACTTGCCAGGATGTTGGCTTTTGAATACATCCTTTTTCAACCTCTTGTAGAAACCACGCTCGGTAATTAATGACAACTTAAGTAGCATGCATTTTCCGCATTGCTTTTCGATGGTCTTATGACGTCGAATATATTTTGCAGAAAACCTGCACAAAAATATGCTTTTTGTCACTCGTTTGGCGGAAAATCGCATTGTTTTTATATTTTTTATATTCGATGAAAGTGTATATTTAGGTTTTAATATTTTTTTAGGACCGTGCGATCGGCGATCGCACATGTTTGATTACCAATGCTCCTCGGGAGATGTGCAACACAGTCCACATCCATTGAAACATTTTATGAACCCTGTATAGTATCTTCCTAAAGGCATAGAGGAATATATGATTTTCCTTACGCGGAAAGCATGGACCCTGTAGACTCAAATCGCTGAACGTTAATGCGATGGCAGATCAGGCTAAAAATTATTCGAGAATTGGGGAGCTTTTTTAAAACCTAAATATACAACTTTGTGTATAAAATATGAAGACAGTATCCGTTTTTACCAAAGGAGCAAATTAAAGCTTGTTTATGTGCGTGTTTTCTATAAAGTGCATTCGAATTTATGAGACCATCGAAAATCAATGTGAAAAATGCCTATTACATAAGTAGTCATTTCTGCTGAGTATGGTTTCTGCGAGTGGTCAAAGAGAAGTGCATTCAGAATCCGACATCCTGGCAGGTTCGAAATATTATACAACTGTGCCGCATGATAATCAGTATTACAACCTTACCTAAGTAATTATTCCTAATCAAAAACGCGTTCCAGAAGTTCGACCATCATTTCCTGAGATCAGTCACTCACTGTATGTAGGTGAACAGTCCCTCACTGATCAAGTTGCGGGATATGCTCGCCCCACTGTGCCTTGGGACTCCATCTCGAACCCTCGCAGGCAGTCATGTGAATATTTTACTAGTCGCTATGCGACTGTCTGCACAACGGGATGATCATATCCCGTAGCTTGATAAGTGGGTGTCACTTCATCATAATTAATATTCCTGATTACGACCAACAAGACAACAGGCCTGTGACTCATTGGTAGAGCGTTTGGCTCAATGAACAAAGATCCCGGGTTCGAATCCCAGACGGTTCACACTTGAGGTTGGGTAAGACTGGCTGATGACGGTAATAAGCCATAAATGCCTATTTCAGTCTTCCTCGTTTTTTGTCGGTATTCCATCATATGCATATAAATATCTAGACTAACGGCGACAGTTGATTTTCGCACCGAAAACGCACGATTTATTTGATGTGCAAACGTCCGTTATCGGCAATGATCTTCAGCTGTGCGATACGCCCATTTCCACAACGCTCGGTAGGCGGGCGGCAGGTCAATGCGCCGACCGAAGATGTCGTGGTTCAGTGACAGGCTTCTGTCTTATCCGACTCGTGATCGGCACCTCACTGCGAATGAGGCTGTGCAGTGGGGAGGGCGAGTGAACGACCGCCAGAGACAGTTTGTCTTTTCGTGCACCAAGAATTTCATGAGATCGGTCACGCACTATCCACGTGATTGCCCCGCTGACGGACACGCAAAGAACCGCCCTAGTGATGAGACTGCCATGCTTCTTGTACGTTGTCAGAAGGAAGCGTTTGGTTCGAAGTTTGAAACTTCCATAAAGATCAAGTGAACAGTGTTTTTACGAGATTTTCACCTATGTGCGTACTAAATGCTACCGTAATGCTTGTACTACTGGCCTACTGCGCCGTCGTGCGGTCGTCGATGACCGTCCACAAACCAATAAATGCTGTCTTGAACCCTTTCCTAGCACCGTTCCAGCCTTCGGTGTTACCGTTCTCCGATTCTTTTAGCTATTTCGGTTCTAAATAGCGAGGTCTGCTGAAGGCAGCGATGTCCACAGAGTTTGTAGCAGCATGTCAGTGTAGGAATGTGCCTGATTTTGCTTTCTCCATAAACACTCCGGATGCGTGTTGAAAGTCTGAGTGATGTAAATGGCCCCGAAAAGCAAGAGCTTCGGTGGACATGCTTCCTGTTTATTTTACTTGCAATTTTGATGTAATGGGAGTCCCAAGAATCGAAGGTTAGTTAAGTTAAAGGGACAGAAAGAGCATTTCGACTCATCTCCAAATACTGCATCTTTACAAGACATTAACAGAGCTTCTTTAAATGAGGTACTGAGGCATTCCAATGACTTTTAAAGTCAGTAATTTCTAGTCCATCTACAATAACGGTAGGACATGAATTTGCCTGCTCCGCTTGTGGGATCTTATATGACACGTACATCAAGACCTATTGGCTGTCAGTGTTGTCTTTATTGTTGCTGTTATTAAATGCCAGTTTGATTCTACTGGTTCAGAATGGTGACAAGTCAACCTCATATTCCTTCCCATCCTCGATCGCGGTCCAGGCGGAAGACCTGATCAAGACTACTGATCATGAAATAGGGCGCATCATTCGACTGAACATTAAGCCCCGCACAGCACTGGCGGTCCATAGTCTACAGTCAAAGGAGGTTCCAAGAGAAATTCCCTCCGTTAGGAAAAGGGCTCTAGGTTGGCCTCGGTCAGGCGAAACCTTTACCCGAGTTTGGCCGCTACCTTCTAATGGACCGGGAACAAGTCGGAGTCCATAATGAGTGATCGTTGTGAGCGGCTCTGTATATGACTTGAATGTCATTGCAGTAGATGGGTGTCCATTAACCATCCCAGTCGCCCTTGTCTTGGTCGGCAATAAAATTCTGCCTATATCATGCGCCGCTGTGTGTCTACTGGTTGGGCTAGAGAGAGAGCCAATAAGGCAAATCCCAAAGAGTGAGTTCCGTAAGAACGATCGGTGAGCGCCCCTCTATCATTGTTAATTAACTCCCTCCAAGCGATGTTTCATTGTACATGACAAAAATGAGCCTTCCATTGGGATTTTATGAAGGACGTTGATCAACAGTCATCAGTTCGGACATCCGATCCCAAGTAGGCGGACAAATCATGTAAAACGGATGGCAGTGTTGCCGTCGAGAGGGAAAACAGGGGAGATTCTGAAACCACGAGCAGGATTACATCTGCTTTGACTTCAAAGTCTCACATCTCGCCCCGTATTAAACTGCTGGTTGGATAATGCTCTCGCTTCGATGCTTGGTATATCTCCGATTTTTTATTCAGTGTCCACCAATTTTCCCGGTAATATTACTAAAACTTCACTTTTGATTTTCAATTATAGGTTGTTACGTTTTAAACCAAGAAAGTCGACAGTTTCAGAAAATTGACCTTAATGTCCGCAAGTATACATAGAATCTATGCATCGTTATTTTTCAATATTTGCAGAGCACTATTGGTTTGTATTTTCGTCACTATCCCATTTCTGTCCACCGACGAAAAAACTTAGCTTGCTTGGGGATACTAATGATCGTTTGATTGTTAACCTGACTATCAGTAGGAGAGTAGGTTATCTGATTCACCTAACACTAATCTTAAACCGTTCTTAGTGTGGTCTTCCGTGACCGGTCGAATTTTACTCAGATCGGCTGCTCATTCGCTGATAGTGTGCATCATGGTGTCTTTATTTGCTTATTCATTGGTTGCTGTTTTGAAGCCAAAGCCAGTGTTCGCATGGCAATAAAGCGCAATCTCGCACCCGTTCGACCAAAACGATTCTTCGGAGGCTGCATCTCATTCCCATAAAAGTCAATTCCTATAACCATTCACTTTTCACGCAGTTAACCTCTTTTTTGTCATTAATGCAAGTGGACAAACGAAGCCTCTCCCAATCACGGCCAGACAGTCTCTTGTTATTTTTAACTTCACTTTCATAATAAAAGCGGCGCCAGCACACAGATTGCATCTTTTCTTATCGCTGGTGTTATTTTTTGAGTTTGACTACTTTCATAGTTCTTACAGATAATGGGAGTGGCCAGCAAATAGAGGACACTTAAAAATGCAAGTCATGCCGTCCAGAGCTTAAATCGCACTTGCGTCTTTTTATGCGTCAGTTGCCCTCTTAAGCTGTTTTCTCCAATTATGGGTAGGAACGTCAGACCGAAACGCCCGGCGAACAGAACCCTCGTTACTGCGAAAGGCATTCGTTCCTCCCAACTTCTTCCTGACATGTGCTTATCCGCTCGAATCGAAAAAATATGCCTCTCCACTTGACTGTCACAAAAATGTTTCTTTTTCAGTTTCCTTTAAGAATGCATTCGCGCACATCAAAAATATCATTTTTCGTCTTTGCCCAATCAGTTCTTTGCTCATAACCATGCGGTTTTCGAAACGGCTCATTACGTTACCTCCCTGTGCGATCTATGGATGCTAGTGACTGTATTTTTAGAAGTTTCTGAACAGCAGGTATCTCTCCAAGTACTTTGCAACCGCTTAAATTCCTATAACTGGCAGAAACTGCAATTTAACGATGAAATTACCTCAAATTTTGTTAACTCCCAATTGTTCAATATCTTAGTGGAGTGCAAGACAATTTTGGTGTTATTCCTGTAAGAGCCACTGTGAAATTTAGACGCTTTGTACGGGCACAGATTAATGTAATCCTTGAAAGGTTTTTCCGTTCATTTAATCGTTATTTTTGGAGTCAAATTTGTGAGCGGGTTAACAGGACTGGGCAGAACTGTACCAAATTCCTACCAGTAGGCAACCGCATAAGGGTACGTCTGGTTTACATTTGTATGCAAATGAGGCTTGCTCCCAATTTTAGAGACAAGAGGAAACGATGAATTTCGTTTGGCAAAACTTCCTGCCGCAAAGGTTACGGCTGACCCAGTAAATTTCAATTTAAAAGTCATGATTCCCCACTTCATTACAAAATATTTGGGCGCAGAATAAAAGGCTTTTAGGTTCCGATTTTTTGGTTGCTTCTGACTTTCAGTTTCATTCCAAATTTTGCCTGTTGATTGGCAAGAACTGAGAAGACTAAGGAGAATAATTTATGGCGGTTAATAGAAAAAGGGCAACGACATTCAGCAGCGATGTGATGATCCCTTGAACATCCTAAAATCATCATCTTTATTCTATGGTAAATCCATAGGCTGTCGGCAGCTCAGACGACAGTGAACCTAAAAGCCAAACGGTGTATTCTTACTTCCAAATACCCCGCGAAGTTTCGAATTTATGATTTTTCAGAGGTATTAAATTTCCGAACTGCTCATTTTCACGCCCTCTCATTGAGTGTGGCATGAGTGTGCATTAGTTGTCTGGGTCATAGTCCATTCGTAGGGCAGCAATGAATGTGAGAGGGGACAGACTGCTGGCACGAGGACTATGGAAGACAATAAAGTGAAAGCGTTGGTTTGAATGTACCCTCCTATTTATGAAAACAGTTTATGCTATGGACGTGTTCTGCCGCAAAGGAGACCCCAAAATACTTACTATCTCCAAAACGTCTGCTTCACTTAAGGGTCCTCACTCAAGGAGAAGTCAGTGAATATTTCGGTATTTCTGAGAGACGTATTTGCGACAGCATCTTTATCTACTCCCGAATATCCAGACAAATTAATAAACTGTATCTCGTGCATGTCGATTATCGAATAGAGTATATCATATGCACGACGCCAGTCCTCCTCTACTCATCAGTTTGCATCCGTGATGGAAATCGAGAACTTGAACCAGTTTTCCACTTGCAGGTGGAAGGGTGGGAGTAAATTCGCCTATAGTACTATGAGGCAGAATAAAACATTCAAAAGTAGGAAGTCTGCGCCCACATTCCGATAGCATTGCTCGGGATGTGCGCGAATTTTAATTTTGGTCAATGTAACCGTGCCTACGGTACCCTGTGATTCAAATCTTACAAAAGTTTCACCGCATGGAGGAGCCTAATCAGGAACCTAACACAAAAAGTTATTTTTAGAATCTGGAACAAATCTAAACTTTCGGTCTACCACCCCCATATATAAATATATATAAATATATTATATTATACTATATATATATATATTATACTCGAGTATACCTCGATTTTCCGACGAGCCTTCCCCTTTTATTATATCGTCTCGGAACGCATACTACCTCCGTTTTTCATATAAATATATATATCTGTAGAGTAGAAGTGGTAGGCATTCCGAGACGATATAATGAAAAGGAAGGAGGTCCTTCGGAAAAAATCGAGTTGTACTCGTGAATTTTCGAATTGGTGGCACCAACCCGTCGTCAGACGAAATGAGGAGAAAAGAGAGACTGAGACAGTCACACTAGACTAGTAGACGAGACAGGACAAACATTAACGGGCGGACCATTAGCGTGTGAGGAGGGATGCGGGTAGGGAGTCATGCTGGGTTCTGAGCGGGGAGGGCAGGAAGGTGGGGGGGGGGAACGTAACGGCTCCCCGTGTTGGAGGGGAGGGAGAATGGTAGGTTTGCAGAACTGCGGGCGCCTGGATTAGCGGTCGCTGATGCGGCGCGGGGATCGGCTTAGTGAGGCGTGATCTTAGGCCCTCATAATGGACGTCTAGATAAACGTGGCGGTTGATGCTGTCCGCGTTAGAGTGCCATGCCTCTAGGAATTCTCTCGCCCGTTTTGTGTTGGCCGTGGCGATGACCTCGGTGTTATCCCAATTAAAACGGTGGTCGCACTGGAGTGCGTGTGCAAAGACGAGGGACAGCGGATCACGGCGACGGACAGCTAGTTTGTGTTCATTAATACGAGTTCCCAGGCGTCGTCCTGTATGACCAACATATACGCAGGGGCAATTGGCACACGGGATGCGATAAATGACGTTAGTCTGTTCCTCTTTAGGGATAGAATCCTTTACTCGAGTTAGGACTGTGCGCAGCGAGGATGCAGGTTTGTGGGAGACGCGGATACCGAACTGATTTAGTTGACGGGCGATCATTTCGGAGGTCCCCTGCATATAGGGCAGGGAGAGGAATTTCTGGATCACGGTTTCTCCATTTGAGGAGGGGCCTCGAGGTTGTGCCTGACGACTGAGGCAGTTCTTCACAAAACTGACCGGGTACCCGTTGGATCAAAATAGCCTATATAGATAACTTAGTTCTTTCTTCAGCAGATCGTCATTGCTGCAATAACGGTAGGCCCGGTGGAAGAGAGTTCGGACGCAGCTTCTTTTGTGAGCCGCAGGGTGATTGCTTCCATAATTGAGGATTATCTCAGAATCAGACCCTTTTCTATGGACGCTGGTTGGGAGGTTACCGTCGTCCAGCCTTTGTATTTTTACGTCCAAAAACGACAGACTGTCTCCTGTTGCCTCTTCGCGGGTGAATTGTATGGCCGGAAAGACATCATTCAGCCTTTGATGTAGCCTTTCGACTTCGTGGTTCTTTATTACGACAAAGGTTCTTTATTCGAAAATTCACGAGTACAACTCGATTTTTTCCGAGAGAGAGAGCCCTTAAGGCACACCGGAACGAGTGAGTTCCGTATGAACGATCGGTGAGCGCCCCCTAACATTGTATATTCCCGATCGAAAACCGACAGGGCAACGGGCTCGTGGCCCGGTGGGTAGAGGCGCAGACTTCTAAACCAACGGGTCGCGAGTTTGAGGCTCGGGTGTTCCACACTTCGGGCTTGGGTATGGCTGGCTGACGACGGCTAATAAGCCACAAATGGCCATTCCAGTCTCCCTTGTCTTTGTCGGTAATATCATTCTGCCTATATATATCTGTCTGGCTGAGAATTGTGTCCTTCTTCACTAACGCTTGACAACTATAATCTAAGAAATGCGTATTGCAAAATTTAACCCTCGTAATTATGCACTCAGTACTGTCAGTCGGTTATCATTTTATGTAAGCACTTCAATACTTTGTCCACCTCTTCAGGAGAAGCTTCCTTAAAATGTGCACTTTCCGAGCGAGAGAGAAATTCTTCTGCTGGGCACGAGGAAATTATGCGTTCGGAGTTTCGGATTGCCTCCCGAACCCACCACCGGAGACGTATGAAGGGCACGCACACGCAAATGCCAAATTTATGGGATGCATTCGCGAGACAACCCTTAGTTCGCCCCTAGCTGTCGAGGATGACCACTGGCATTTCGCTTAAGTGATGGATGATGTGCGCACGCGCCTATGTCGCGCCAACCAGGCGCCGTCAGGTGCACAAAGATGGTGGGGGAAGCTGGACGCTTCTGGCAGCGGTTCCTGCTGCTTCACCCAACGAATGCACGGATGTCTGGCCAGACCAAGGCTCAGTCTTCTGTTGAGAATGCTGATGACTGTCCTCTGTCTCCTGATGGCATCGGGATAGAAGTGTCGATGCGAGCAGAGTATAATTTGATAGTGAAGTCACAATGGGTCACTTTGGTAACGCTGGTGTTCCGAGAAGCGGGGACACAGTCAGTAATGAGTAATGTGGATGTGAAGGTGTCTAACCTTGTCAATTCAGAATGGTAGCCTGTACTGGTAGCACAATCGGTTAGTCAGAGCGGGATTGGGTGACGTTTGCCCTCTGAACTCTTATTTTGCATGTTCGCCATTTCGCCTTGGTTACCAGAGTTTGCTGTCCAGATCTGACGGTACATCACCATACCTACCAATTCTACACGGAGGCTTTTCAGCAGTCTTGAGGTATGCTCAAAACATCCAATTATTTCTGCAGGATTTTTTGCCACCTTGATCTTATCATCCTTATTGACACGTAACGGCGTAAGCGTCGTCACAGAACAGTCGCTGTGTTAGGCAATCATTATTCCTCCAAGTGATGTGATTACCTTATCCCGATGGAGTCTACAACTAGCTTTTTGCCCTGGAAGAGGCCCATTTTTGTTTTATCTCGGTAGACCACCTGCGTTCTGTGCCGCATGTCCTGACATTTTTTTACTGAGGAGTATATCCTATAGAAATGTCGACTGACTTTGAAATCGTGAGTCAACTCTCACCTCCGATTTCAGCCGGAATTGGTTCAGCAGGTAACAGACAATTTGCACTGACACTGATTAAGACTCGCGCGTTTTTTGCGATTAATGTATGGTAATGCATAACAACTGTTTTCCTATGCTTATTTTTATCCTGGAGCTGACGCATGGGGAGTTGGAGAGTTCGCTTTACATATTCTTCAGTTTTACTGACTGGTGGAAATAAGCTTTATTATGCTGGTCACGCAGACCTGGGCGATGGCGCGCATCTGGCGGATGTTGAATGGTTTGACGTCGGTTGGAATGCTGGTAGACATGAAGATGACAAGGGGGAGGGGGAGGGGTAAGCACAAAGTCCTGTTTCACGCTGGTTGTCGCAGCTATTGATTGCAGGGCGCAGCGGCATGCTGTCGTGCAGTTGGTTGTCTTCCGGGACATCTACGTTTCGTTATCTTCTTGCGGAGCTCGTCTCTGCCCTTGGTGTCAGGGGTCAGGGTTGGTTCCGCAATAATGACGTAGCGGTTTTCCGCGGTCCTGCGCTGTATTATATCAAGGTGACGACATGAAACACAGGAGGCCACCAACACTCACAAACGACGGCCAGTAGGCCAAGGCGGCGAAAGAGGAAAAAAATCTATCAGCCCAAGGCCAACTAATTCGGCTGTCTATTCACAATTCTGATCGATTTTGCACTAGACGCCATTGATAATGGAGAGCCGCCCAAGATCTTCAAAACGTTAGCCAAGCAATTCCCTCGATCCGGTGAGCACTTCCCTTTCCTTAGATTATCGACCCAGATCTCTTACTTCTGCTGACTTACGTGTTTCACTGTTTTCTGACTCTAAACCAACTCTCTTACAAAAGTCCTTGATGGAGATATAGGATCAGGCGACTGAAGAGCATACGAGCAAGTATTTTTTGAAAGAACTGAAAGCTGAAATACTACTATGTTTGTCTTGAGTTTGTCCGTTTTCTCCTTTGCGGTTGGGGAAAACCATGATGTTCCTGAGACCTCGTGTACAATCAGTGACCGAGCTCGTTAAATGTTAGCCGAAATTTTGAAATGCGTTTTCGAGTAGGAAGGATTACTTTAATTGAGTTTTAACATTGAGTTTCCTGTGGCGTAATCCTAGAATATTTCAGATATGTCAAGAAGTTGGCTTTTGAATGCATTTCTTTCCACCCGTCTCCAGAAAGCGCAATCGGTAGAAAATAACTACCTAATTAACATGGCTTTTCTCTATCGATTTTCGACGTCCCAATAAATTGAAAAATACTTTGCGGAAAACGTGCCCAGAAGTATTCTTTTTTGTCTTTATCTGTTAGAAAATCATGTCTTATTCAGATTTCACGTCCGAAGAAAGGACACCCTATGGTTTTGAAGAAGTTTCTAATTATAAGACTTTTTAAGACTGTGCAATGTCCATCCCAATATCATCGACTCTGCCCATATGATAATGTTCCTTAATAAGCATGCAACATAGTCCATATGAGTTGCAATATTTTATGAGCCCCATATGGTCTTTCGTTAATGGCATAAAAAATGTCTGTTGTTCCTTACATGGAACATATACAGCTTGTTGACTGAGGACTCTAAACGAAAACACGAAGGCAGATTGAGTTCGAAATTATTCGTCGATCACCAAACTCGTTCAAAAAAAAGCTTTTATTCGAAGATAAATGTTGAAGAAGACATGATGTTCTACCAAATGAGCACAAGGAGTAATATTTTCATGGAGGTTTTTCTATAAAATATACTTGAATTTATTAAGACTTTGAAAAGCAGTAGACAAAATGCACATTAATTAAGTAGCCATTTTTGCCGAGTGCGGCTTTGTAGACGTTCGAGAAAAAGTGCATTCAAAAGTTAATACCCTGTCGTGTCTGAAAAATTACTGGAGTATTCCACAAGATAGTCAGCGTTACGGTCCCCCTAAAATAATCCTTTCTAGTCTAAAATGTATTTCGGAATATCGGTTGACATTTCATGAGATTGGTTACTGATCCTAATTTGCGATCTTTGCGCAAGGAGTTGCGAGGCGGCAGTCTGCTCCCATGGACGCCAGGGCGGTAGCTAATCTACGCCGCGTTCGATCCGTTTAACGCCCTCTGTCAATGCATTGCTAGAAATGCAAGTGACTTGGCTCCGGTGCGGGGACGGCTTGACGTCAATCGGATTGATTTTTAACCGGAAAAGCCCAGCTGCATGCATGTCCTTCACACAGCAGTTGACACGGCTTCTAACAAGTGGCTCTTGGTTTGACGGGACATTTGCTGTCACTGGCTTCTGAGGTGCGTGTACGTTCCCTAACTTCAGCAAAGTTTGCACCACCGACTCTGCCTTCACGGGGTTTTGATTTAGAAAGCAAGTCGTTGTCAACCGTCGCATAGTGGAAAACCATTCAGTTTTTTTTGCTGAACGTCTTGTGCACTGTCCTGATCGGTTTCTGTTGAGAGGGTCGGCTATTGGGATTAGTAATCGTCACCATTTGCAGCAGTCCGTTTATAGCTCCCTCGTAGTTGAGGCGCCCGCCGTAGCCTTCAGCCCAACTCTTCAAATTTTTTATGTTGTTGATGAAAAGATTGTGTTCTGTAAAGCTCATGAGCAGTATAAATCGGCTGCTACTGCAGTTTCCTATTGTGTAACACCTAAGTACTTTCTTTAGTATATCCTGCCCAGCGTGTTAAGGATATCGAGATTATCTACTTGTCCCTCACTGACAACTATACGTGAATGCAGAACGGATTCCCGTGAGGCGTGTTCTTCATATCGTCTTTGTCTACCACTTGGCACAATTGCTGCCTACTGGAACGGATATCTCGCCAAGAAATGGGAAATGTACTGCAATGGGCTAATAACTACTTTCACGAAAGGAAGAACCAGACAAGTTTCTAAACATCCCTCTAATGGCAAAGAAAACACCTACGTCTTGGTCTTCTTCTAAACAGCCTTCTTCTACACGAACCAGCCATTCTTGCTGGAAAACCGGGTCTAAAGAAGGACAACGATGTATGTATTGTATTTAGGAGTTTCACGTCCAACCAATGAGGTTCCCCTTTCTCCACTGTTGGGCACTGTGAAATCTAAGACAGGAGGGGCTAACCGGATTGCCGAAATGACTGAACTCATTCCGCCGGGAGTGAGAGGAGAATGGGATAAGTGGGGTTCATTTGTGTTTCGTTTCGACCAGGTACCGCATTCGCAAATCACGACCATATGTGTGGCCGGATGTAGGGATTTTCGTTCTGGGCGACTTGTCCTGTTCCTTCTGCCATGAAGAGTAAAGTCGTGAGTCCATGAGTAAGGCTGCTTAGGTATGTCAGAGTACTAGCGAGTGTCACTGAGTTACACGTCAGAGCATAGTAAGAAATTGACATCGACGTTGGTAGCATTTACCCCAGACTGTCTTCTCAGTCGCACCGTGATCCAGCAGCATAACGACAGTTCGACCGTCGATTCTGACGATGTCCACCGTGTGCTCCACAGCAAGATAAAGCAAGCACGGTGACTTGCGCGTGAACTAATTTAAAGTTAGATAAGACTTGCGCGGCATCTACCGACCTCCCTCTTTCCCACTCCCTGGTCTCAAGATAGAGTCAAGAAGTCCGGAGGCGCGAAAGCGCGCAGGTGGCCGGCGCGGCCAGAGCGGCACCTAGGCGTGCCATCACACCCCCTGATTCGCAACATACACTTGACCAGGATATTTCACCAACAACAACAACGTCACGGTTGGTCAGAAAGATGACGAGGATGACTGGACGGCCATGCCCACCACCCAGCGGGAGCGCAAGTCCATCTACCAGCAGGGAAGCAGGTGTCAGGGAACTGCCAGCGCATACCAGGCTGCGAGGGCCATTGTTTGCTGATCAGGGCATAGCACACGATTTCCGACCTTTTGATCCAGCAGCATAACCACGCCATCAAGATAACCAATGTGAGTGACTAGAGGAACTGGCTTGGCGTTAGACTTGTCCACACGTGTCACAGCATGGGTTCCTCATCCGATTTATTACATTTATTAAGATGGCTACGTGGATGTACAGTGCGTGACCGATCTCATGAAATTTTGGGCGAAGTTCTGAAATGCGTTTTCGATTAGGAATGACTACTTAGATGGGGTTGTAAAATTGATCGTCATGAGACAAAATTTTATAGTATTTCAGACTCGCCAGGATGTCGGCTTTTGATTGAGTTTCTTTTCGCTCCCCCTGCAGAAACCACATTCGGCAAAAACTGACTGCTTAAGTAGCATGCATTTTTCCTACTGATTTTTGATGGTCTTGTAAATTCAAATATATTTTATAGAAAACATGCACAGAATATGCTTTCTTTCACACCTTTGGTAGAAAACCACGTCGTCTTGATATTTTATACCCAAAAAGTGTATATTTAGGTTTTAAAAAAGTTTTCCAATGTCCGAATAATTTTGAGCCTGATCTGCCATTGCATTAACGTTTGACGATTTCAGTCTACAAGGTGCACGCTTTTCGCGTAAGGAGACTCATATATTCCTCCATGCCTTTAAGAAGGTATCACATAGAGTTCCTAAAATTTCTCAATGGATTCGGACTGTGTTGTGCATTTCATTAGGAGCATTGGTAAACGGACATGTGCGGTCCTGTATGCATGGACATCGCACGGTCTTAAAAATCTCATAATTAGGAACTTTTTAAAACTCAAATATAAATATTCTTCAGGCATCACCTATCAAGAAAATGGGATTTTCTACCAAATGAGTAAAAGAAAGCATATTTTTGTTTATGTTTTCTATAAAATATATTTGAATTTGCAAGGCCATTAAAATCAGTGGGAAGAATTCATTCTAATTCAGTAGTCATTTTTTACAAAGTGCGGTTTTTGCAATAGGTCAAAAAGAAGTGCATCCAAAAGCCGACATCCTAGTGAGTCCGATATGCTATAGGGTTATTCTGAATACTTATCATTATTACAACCACACCTCCTTAATCCTTCCTAATCGAAAACGCATTTCAGAATTTCGCCCAACATTTTAAGAGAGCGGTCACGCACTGTTGTCACTACGTGAGACGCACATTTGCGGGGCAACGGAGAAAGAGTAGGCACTAGGTACTGAGCGATAGGCAAAACCAGCGACTTCATCAAGCCTCTGCAAAGCAGTTCTCACTTCTTACAAGATGAACCGTCACCCGCTTCCTATCCACGTGGCAAATTAACCTCCTCGGGAGGTCTTAACAGTGTATAGGATGACGGGAGATCAGAACAATTTTTGGTCGCAAAACTCGGACTCTCGCAACTCGCAACTCAAGTACTTACCACCACTCACGGAGATTTCGGTCTCAACGAAAGGGACTTCCCGCAGGCCACAGTGGTTTTTTCTCATTGACAGTTCGTTTGGCCATCCGCGTCCGATGCAGTCCTCCAGTTTCCTTGGCGTATTTGCTTTGCCTGCAATTGCATAGGTGCACTGCAGGATAGATTGGTAGAGAAATACAAAGGCCCAAAGAATACAGAATAGGCAAAATATATTGGCAACTTCTGAGAGCAGATGGAAGCTGAAAGTATGCGAAATTTAATGCAGACAGCAGAATGGCATTGCGAGAAGCAATTAAGTCAAATTAAGTAAAGACGGTCGGCCCTCCATTTCTATAAGCGCATTAAACTTCTCATGCTGGGAAAACAGAAAAGGTCTAAATATAGGGCGACAGTGATTTGTATAAACCATGGGTCCCCAACCTTTTTATTTCCTGCACCCGCAAAACAGTTTCTAAAAAACAGAACAAGGTTATATAGTCAAATTTTAAGAATAAACAAAATAGTGACGACTCTTGTTTTCATTTAGTGAATAATAGCCTTTCGAATGGTGGAACTTTGTTGCTATTAGCAATTCGCATATCAGCTTGTGCATCGAAAAGATTTTTGAATTTTTTTGGATTGATAAAAAGACACTAAATTCAGATTCGCATAAATATTTCGTCGCAAAACTGGATGAGCACATTAAGTGTCTCTTCACGGAGTTCTGGAAAAATACTCATTAACGAACACATAAATTGTTTCGGAGTATTGCTTCTAAAGTGTATTTCAAGAACACGATTTTTGCGCAGTTCTTCATTATCTGACATATTATCCAGATTGAAAGCGTATGGGTTATATTTCATGCTTTTAGCTCTTTCGATCCTTTTTCTGTAAAATACCTATCATTTGTCTTTTATAATATTGCCACCAAATCAGCGACAACCTGATCTAAACTAGTAAGGCCTTGAATAACATTATCTGCTAATGACACCAAATAAAACCTGTTTGAAGTTTCTTCTCCCGTAACAGTTATTGTCATTTCTAATGCACACGGTTTTATCAGCTCCTCCGCAGTTGTATGGGGCTCCCTGCAGTTGGCTACTTTATGTGTCGCGTGGTATAAAGCCATCAGTAGTGTTTTGTCAGTTGGTATAAGACCCAATTTTTGAAAGATTGCTCGAAAATCAAACTGGACTCTTTTAGCATTCAATGACTTAACATCATGGCCGGCAAAATATGAACCAGCATTTTGGGCGTTTAAATGTTCCGGCAGTTTAGACGGCTTCAAATTTGCATTTAAAAAGACAACGTTATAAAGTATGCACTGGGGTTTCCGCATACTAGCAGTTGGTCCGGTGCAAGTGAAAGCAAACTTCAAGTAATTATTTTTCCATTTTTTCTTCCACCTCATGAGACGTTAATATTATTCGAAGAAGTGGAGCCTAAAGACATAAGCCAAGTTGATTAGAAGAAAAACAAAAATAGATAGGTAATGTAGCATAAGTATACTTACTGCATATCAGAGGCAGGAAAAAAATGAATTATATGGCGTTTGAGGGTTAAATAACGTATATGGTGCTGCAAAATACGACTGACGTTAACAACATGCGCGATGAATTTGTTGTGAATGCATACGCATAAAACTTGTTCTGCATGCGTACAAATGTCGTTCGGATTATTTGTAAACAATTACGTACCTTATTTTACAGAGAAAATTAAAATATTACTTTGCCCGCCCTAGAATGTTACCTCTCACCTCCAAGAGGTGCTAGCACTCCTGATTGGGAACTCCTGCACTAAAATGAGGCTATTTCGACTCAAAGCACGGAAGTCATACCAAACTTAGCGAGGTTTTTGAGAGCGTACACAATTGAAATCAGGAGCCAACATTGACTAAAGGGGGGGTTAGAGCAAATGGATTGTGATCATTGCATCGGCTTTATTTATCACAGTCAATGAAACAAAGTGAGGTGCCATATTAGACGATCCTTCCGAGTCAATTTTGGCCTGCACTTACACATGTGCTTTTGTAAATCTGATTAGCAAGAGACATCCCGCCAGTCTGATAAACTTAGCCAAGGCTTCTTTCCATTTGGCTGCGCGAATCACATCTGAAATACCCACCAGCAAAGTGATTTACATATTTAAAAATGTGCTAGCTTTGCTTGCATAAATTTAAATAAATTTTTTTCTACCTAATGAGAAAAATATTCACTACCCACACTCATCGGATAAAAAAGGTTTTTATCTGCATCTTCAGTTTACAGGAGGAAGCTCTGCAGTTTTCAAACTCTCAGTACCGTCTAAATATTTATAATTAACTCTTTCATTGTAACCCGCTATCGGAAAATATATGTCATCTCCTTTTCCGGTATAAAACAATGTGGTATAAAGTGCCTGTGCAAAAATATTTTCTGGAGTTCATATAACACCGCAAATCATGAGCAACTGCTGTAATGTCATGCGTGGCCTTACTAAATTTAAGGGATCATATTCTTAAAAGTTATTGTGCGTAAATTTTAAAGAATCAGTAAATAGCAGAGTTTTCATAAAACTGTAACACTTCCCTTCCTTTTCCTTTTAAGTCTAGGGTGGATGCAATTTCCTATCTAAGAAAATGTTAGACGTTAACTTTATTTATTTATTACAAAAAGACTGTTAAAACTAAATAAGCAATGAAAACAAATTTAAAGACAAAAAATGCTGTCAACAGTAGGGTGAAGCACCCCAATTAGGTGTCGGTATACTTTGGATCGTGTCAGCACGCCGAACAGTTAGTTGACGGAGTACAGGAAAACACAGAAGACGGTCAGCAGCAAATAAACTTTACTTTCAAGTAGAATGGTGAATGTATGCAGGTATGGCATCCAGCTGGGTATTCCATGACGTTTCACCCTAAAAGAGTGCCTCACTATCGGACAAGTGAGCCTATCTCCTGGCAGATATTTCTGTTATCGTGATAGGTGGCCGCTTACGGATCGTCCTTACGGAACTCTTTCGTTCCGTTGTGCCTTACGGGCTCTCTCTCTCGAGCCCAACCAGCAGCCGCACAGCGGCGCATAATATAGGCAAAATGTTATTACCGACAATGACAAGAAAGGCCGTGATGACCATTTCCGGCTTATTAGCCGTCGTCAGCCGGTCATATCCAACCCTGAAGTGTGCAACATCTGGAGCTCGAACATGCGACCTGATAGTTAGAAGGCCAACGCCTCTAACCACTGAGCCACGAGCTGACGACGGCTAATAAGCCAGAGATGGCCATTCCAGGCTCCCTTTTCTTTGTCGGTAATAACATTCCGCCTACATCATGCGCCGCTGTGTGGCTGCTGGTTGGGCTCAAGAGATAGTCCGTAAGGCGCAACGGAACGAGTGAGTTTCGTAAAAACGATCAGTGAGCGCCCCCCTCTACCGTTGTATATTCCCGATCGCAACAGACAAGACAACGAGCCCGTGGCTCAGTAGTTAGAGGCGTTGAACTTCTAACTAACAGGTTGCGAGTTTGGGCTCTAGGTGTGCCGCACCTCGGGGTTGGGTATGACTGGCTGACGACGACTGGTAAGCCAGAAATGGCCATTCAGGTCTCCCTTGTCTTTGTCAGTAATGTCATTCTGCCTATATATCTATATATACATATATGTTCGAGTCAGATACGTTTTGCCTCCTCGGGTCATCGTCAGACGATGAGTAAGTAAGCTGACAACAGTCAACACTGCGAAATTACTTAAAAGTCAATGCTATTCGGCGTTTGCGCCAGTAAGCGCCGCCCCATGCGTTATCCTATCTCGATTGATCCACGTCTCTTCCATTTTTCCTTAACACTTTCGGGCATAGCATCTATCTCAATAAGCCAACTGATGCGTGACTCATCTGAGTACATGACATCGAGAAACCCTCAACCTAATGCAGACACCGAAGTTGCTAGGTTTGTCCCAGGATGAGGCTTGTTCAGTGTCTAGTGTGTGCAGGACCACTTTGGACGGATGGTCTCGTCCCTTAGGTGTCAGCTGATGCTCATGGATACGTGTAGGGGCAGATTTTCCCTCTGACCACAATATACGGCATCTCAGGCACCGCACAAAGTTTTTTGGCGGAATTCCTTCTTGTCAAGATAACCAACCCCACTGTTAGTGTGTGCTAGATGAGTGCGTATAGTGGTCGCCTGTTTCTGTGCCGCTTCTATTTGGCGTTCCCTAAAGTGTCTTTCAACAATTTCAGACACATTCTTAATGTTCGGAAGGATTCACTAAGTACTTGCTTTGGACGTCTAGTTGGAATCGTTTAGTTCCTTTTCTTTTAATGCTTGTTGTTTCATGCGCTGGCGTAAGAATATGGAAGGACAGCGACCGGTTATCTGTCTTTTTGTGTCCCACGGCAACGTCTGACTCTTAGCTATCAAAACATGTTTCCTCAGTTTAACAGGACTGCTTGTCTGCTGCTTGTCATCGTTCCGCTCTTATACTTTAAGTACGAAGATATTATCTAACTGGAAAGTCAGTTTTACAATTTGTTTTCCCAAAATTATCCCTCACATCCCAGAAGGAAGTTTTTGAAAACATCTCGTGCCCCGCGTTAATCATCTAATCTTCGAACTACTCATACTTTCGTCTGCCTAACTTGCTATCATAACTTGGCCGACCTCGGCTTGGTAGGTGATTGTCCGTTCGTGACCCTCTGCCAACCATACGGAGCTTGTTTGTGTCGAGAAGCCAGTTGATCGTTGTGCACCAAGTTGTGCCTGTTTAAATACCCGATCAGCAGTGACAGAGCATGACAGATGGCGAGGCGCTGGTGAACTTCGGTTCGTAACTGTGACTTATTTGGTTGACCCCAGTGGTGGACTAACTGCTCCAGGTGTGTCTGTGCGGATGTTTGCTTCGCTTCATTGGAGTGGCTGTTACCCATTAGCTAGACTTTGTTTGTGTGTCACCTGCACAATGTACGGGCGCATGTTTGTGTTTCTGGTTCCAGCTAATGGTCAGGGTCATGAACGGCTGAATGAGGGTAACATAGGCCCAGAACGGTGCTCTATCAATCTGTCATATCTCGCCTATGCATTCTCAGCTGGGCAGTCTGATCTAACAGGTGTTTGCTTGTTCGTAACTCTCGTCCCCCATTCAGATTTTTTTGCTTCGGAATGCCAATGGATCGGAGTACGCTCATTCCTCCTGAGTATATATATATATATCAAGCGAATAATTTCAGAAATTAATCAATGCAGGACTTGGAGTTAAATTTCCGGGACATGACTTTTTAGGGTCAGTACCGAAATTTCAATGAACATTTGAGTCGAAGACAATCAACTACTGTGGAATAACCACGTAATGCCCATTCTACAAACAAGTAGTACTACGAGTAGTATAAATTCCATATGGTAAAGGTATTATACCGTACTCCCGACCTAGATACTTGCTAAAAGCCCAGACACGTGTTTCGCCGATATTCTGCCGCTGCGTTACACAGCTGCGAGGGGTTCGGCTCTTCAGTGGGACCCCCAGCGTTCTCTAGCGGTTTCTGGTATATGAACTCCAGAGAATAATCAAGCGAATAATTTCAGAAATTAATCAGTGCAGGACTTGGAGTTAAATCTCCGGGACATGACTTTTTAGGGTCAGAACCGAAATTTCAATGAACATTTGAGTCGAAGACAATCAACTACTGTGGAATTACCACGTAATGCCCATTCTACAAACAAGTAGTACTACGAGTAGTATGAATTCCATATGGTAAAGGTATTATACCGTACTCCCGACCTAGATACTAGCTAAAACCCCAGACACGTGTTTCGCCGATATTCTGCCGATATTCTGAAATTATTCGCTTGATTATTCTCTGGAGTTCATATACCAGAAACCGCTAGAGAACGCTGGGGGTCCCACTGAAGAGCCGAACCCCTCGCAGCTGTGTAACGCAGCGGCAGAATATCGGCGAAACACGTGTCTGGGCTTTTAGCAAGTATCTAGGTTGGGAGTACGGTATAATACCTTTATATATATATATATATATATATATGATAGAAGCAAAGATGCGCATACCCGAAACATAAATGAGAAGAAGTGGCGATCTCGGGAACCATAGTTATATTGCCCTGACGTCTCAAAAGTAAACAAGCTTTCATCGTCGAAGGTGAGTGTTGTACCGCGCCTCACAGTATTTATACGCAGTGACGATCTTGTTACAGCGGGTTTGCGTCTATACTGGGGCCGTCGTTCGGACTTTAGCTGTCAACGCACGCGTTCGCATTGACCTCAGCTTTCGTTCTAGGCTGGCAGTCTTCCTTGTTACCCCAACTCAAGTGATCCACACTTGGGGTTGGGTATGACTGGCTGATGACGGCTAATAAGCCAGAAATGGCCATTCCGGTCTCCCTTGTCTTTGTCGGTACTATCTCATCTATATCTACTACTAGTCGCTGTGCGACTGCGTGCGAGGGTTCTAGTATGAGCCCCAAGGCACAACGGAACGAGCATGTTCCGTAACCTGATCGGTGAGCGCCCACTAGCGTTCATCATCTCCCGAAGAAGACGAAGAAGTACAGAGGGCGAATTCATGGACCATATTGTATTCGAAAACTTCCTCGGAAACTTCCTCGTTTCCATCATCAGAGTAGCGTAATTGTTGCACTTGCCGGTCTTGAGTTGTTCAATCTTGCCGCTTGCCTCGTATTATAGCCGTGCTGGACGCACGAACTTTGACCTGCCTGTTTGCCGCTGACTGGCTTAGACCTCCCAGGGGCTGACCGCTGACAGGCCTGCGTGACCTTTGGGGTCGGCGTAATTGTGGTCAAATCAACGTGCCGCTTAGCCTCTCCCACGTCAGCCGGTGGACTGATCGGTCGTTGCTGTTCAGGTGAGCAGCATCCAGCTTCGCGGGCGCATCGGTGAGACAGTGTTCGGCTTTGGTCACATGACCTCTGGCCCCCAATTCTGCTCTTTTCCGTGAGCGTTGACTCTCGGTCCCGCGTGCTCGCTTGCCTTACTGGTCTTGTCCGGACTGATCCGAGCCTTGTACGAAGCGCCTTGTAGGCGGGATGTAGATCTATAGCTCGGTTGAGTGTACCAGTCGAGGACCAACTTTCGAGCACCAGTCTGGCCATCTTCTCATTGGCTCGACCAATTACCCTCGCTTTCTCAAAGGCAAAATCGTGGTTCAGTTCTCTTATGTGGCCATAGACCAAAGACAGCTTGTCCTTGCGATTGATTGCAACGACCGATCAGTCCACCGGCTGACGTGGGATAGGCTAAGCGGCACGTTGATTTGACCACAATTACGCCGACCCCAAAGGTCACGCAGGCCTGTCAGCGGTCAGCCCCTGGGAGGTCTAAGCCAGTCAGCGGCAAACAGGCAGGTCAAAGTTCGTGCGTCCAGCACGGCTATAATACGAGGCAAGCGGCAAGATTGAACAACTCAAGACCGGCAAGTGCAACAATTACGCTACTCTGATGATGGAAACGAGGAAGTTTCCGAAACGTCAGTTCGAATACAATATGGTCCATGAATTCGCCCTCTGTACTTCTTCGTCTTCTTCGGGAGATGATGAACGCGATACAATGTCTGGACCTCGAATCTTTACGCATATCGATATATAATTAATTTCTGAAATTATTCACCTGATATATATATATATATATTTGAAAATAAGTAAGATTCTTTGGGAAGGGAATAAACTTTAATGAGTAAATTTTCGAGTCTGGTTCCCCAGCTCGTCGTCAGACTTTTGGGCAATGTACAAAAACAGTTAACTATTTAACCGTGTCAAACAAGTGATTCTATGGTTTACCGAAGCCTGCGCCAATGCGCGTCAACGATTTCATCATCCCCTCGGCATTGGCTGCGCTCGCTTCCATTTGTCCTTGAGAAATTTGTATGTGGCATCTAGATCGATATACCGATTGATGCATGCCTCATCTGAGTGCATTGCTCTGATGAAGAAAGTTATCAAGCAGAATTGAGATACCTTTTCAAATTATTTTCCCACAACGGCTACCCGCGCCACTTTGTGCATCATTGCATGAAACATGAGTTTAAACAGAAAGGTATTTCGAAAACAGCGGCCACCCAAGCACCAAAAACTTTAACCTGGCGGACCCTCCCATACATCAAAAATGTATCTGAACTCGTCGAAAGAAAGCTGAAAAAGCATCAGATACACGTAGCACACCAACCTACAACCACCTTGCGTACACAGCTTGTACACCCTAAGGACAGGGTTGGCTATCTTGATAGGAAAGGTGTTGTCTACAAGATACCATGTTCCAGTTGTGATGCCGTGTATTGTGGCCAAACTGGGAACTCCGCCTCTACCCGCATACATGAGCATCAGTTAGCGGTGAGGAGACGAGATCATTTATCCCAGGTGGCTATGCACACACTGGACACTGGACACAAATTTGCATGGGAGAACATCCGCATTGTTGGCGCCTGCCCAATAAGGAAAGGCCGCCAATTCCTGGAAGCAATGCACTCAGATGAGGCATGCATCAATCGGTACATCGATCTAGATGCCACATACAAATTTCTCAAGGACAAATGGAAGCGAGCGCAGCCAATGCCGAGGGGATGACGAAATCGTTGACGCGCATTGGCGCAGGCTTCGGCAAACCATAGAATCACTTGTTTGACACGGTTAAATAGTTAACTGTTTTTGTACATTGCCCAAAAGTCTGACGACGAGCTGGGGAAACAGACTCGAAAATTTACTCATTAAAGTTTATTCCCTTCCCAAAGAATCTTACTTATTTTCAATTAAATTTCTTGGGATGCCCGTTTTCCAGCATATATATATATATATATGGTAGGGGGCGCTCACCGATCGTTCATACGGAACTCACTCGTTCCGTTGTGCCTTAAGGGCTTTCTCTCTCGAGCCCAACCAGTCTCCCTTGTCTTTGTCGGTAATACCATTTCTGCCTATTTATCATGCGCCGCTGTGCGGCTGCTGGTTGGGCTCGAGAGAGAGAGCCCTTAAGGCACAACGGAACGAGTGAGTTCCGTATGAACGATCGGTGAGCGCCCCCTACCATTGTATATTCCCGATCGAAAACCGACAGGGCAACGGGCTCGTGGCCCGGTGAGTAGAGGCGTTGACTTCTAAACCAACAGGTCGCGAGTTCGAGGCTCGGGTGTTCCACACTTCGGGCTTGGGTATGGCTGGCTGACGAAGGCTAATAAGCCAGAAATGGCCATTCCAGTCTCCCTTGTCTTTGTCGGTAATACCATTTCTATATATATATATATATATATATGGTAAAGGTATTATACCCTACTCCCGACATAGATACTTGCTAAAAGCCCAGACACGTGTTTCGCCGATTTTCTGCCGCTGCGTGACACAGCTGCGAGGGGTTCGGCTCTTCAGTGGGACCCCCAGCGTTCTCTAGCGGTTTCTGGTATATGAACTCCAGAGAATAATCAGGTGAATAATTTCAGAAATTAATCAATGCAGAACTTGGAGTTAAATCGCCGGGACATGACTTTTTAGGGTCAGAACCGAAATTTCAATGAACATTTGAGTCGAAGACAATCAACTACTGTGGAATAACCACGTAATGCCCATTCTACAAACAAGTAGTACTACGAGTAGTATGAATTCCATATGGTAAAGGTATTATACCCTACTCCCGACATAGATACTTGCTAAAAGCCCAGACACGTGTTTCGCAGATTTTCTGCCGCTGCGTGACACAGCTGCGAGGGGTTCGGCTCTTCAGTGGGACCCCCAGCGTTCTCTAGCGGTTTCTGGTATATATATATATATAGCAGCGAGGAGGGACGACAAAGAATGCGGGTAGATTGATACAGCACTGTTTCGGGCTTATTCTGCTTTCATTCAGCCAATCATAACCCTGACCACCAGCAGCTGAGACCAGAAAAACAAACATGCGCACAGACGCACCTGGCGCAGTCGGTCCACCACTGACGCCTACCAGATGGGTCATAAGCACTTCATCGAACCGAAGTTCATCAGTGCCTCACCACCTGTCATTCTCTGTCGCTGCAGATCGGGTATTTATCAATCAGTGTTTACTCTCGTACGGGGATGACAATGCGACTCTCAGGCTCTTGCTTCAAGAAAGATGAACGCGCGGTCGCCGGCACGTCAGTTCAGCCGTCGTCCCCGACGGTTTCCACCGTGTGCTCCCCAGCAAGGTGGGAGCAGCCACGTCGACTTACACGTTATTCCTTTTATAGCGAGTACAGACCTGTGCAGCATCTGACGCACTCTCTCCTCCACAGTGGTCTCCAGGCGCGTCGGGTATGCGTCCTCGGCTTGGAAACTGAATCGCGCCACTTGCCAGCGTGAGCGTCTACTGATGTCAGACGTCCAAGCCCGTCCTGTCTCCGGCTCACGCCAATATCCGTTTGCTAGCAAACTCGAACTAGTGGCTCCCCTCCAACGCGTTAGTTGCGACTTGAGACAGCGGATCGCCCCTCTGAACGGCCAGTCTATGCTCAAGTATTCGCAGACTGAGCCGTTGCCGTCTAGCCTGTATAGTGACAGGGGCACTGATGGCATAGAATGTGATAAACTATAACCGACTACCCACCTGCATCCAGTCGGCAACCCATCTGTATGATTTTAGAGCGCGTGATAGCTATCGAATAGTGGGCGATACCCTCGCCACACTCTGCGAGAGTTCGTCCCGTTGCTTCTGACACACTTTTTTATTTACGGCAGAAGGCGTCAGGCTTCCAGTTTAAAAGCATCTTCCAACATATCCCCTTGCAAGAAAATAAGAGGAGGCAGAACAGCTGATCCACCTTGACGTTCTGGCCATGTGCAGACCCAGCGGCGAACTTACCACCTTTGTGTAACCTAGCAACCGTCTGTTGGTACACAAACGCGACTGTGTTAGGCGCTTTTCCAAAGGGTAGAAACGTATCGAACCAGAAGGACGAATACGAACGACATCTTCCGGGCCAAGTAGCAAAGAAAGGCTATCCAGTCAGCTTCATCATCCACCGCCTCCACACTCGACCATGAAGAACTAATGGAAGAGAATCATTAACGCTCTGATGACGGGATCCGGAACTAGTCCGAAGGTTCAGGTTAATAACTTACTCTTCCACTTATCATGCATTTGTCCTCCGTTGTGCTTACTCTTTTCGCACGGCAGTCCCTGCTTCCTGCTGCACGACCCAAACGGGAACGGTCAGGCCATTGGCGGATTTCTCAAGGTCGGACGCATCGACCTCGACACTGATAGCGCTGGGAGTTTAGCTGATAGTCCAGATTAGCCAAACATTTCGTGATCATCCCCCCGGTTTTCGGTCCCCGTAGCAATAATTGAAGAAAGAAAACAGAACGCTCTTAACCCCAAGAACACAGTTGCTGGGGAGCTCGCTGGCTTCTTCGTAATCGCAACCTTCTATACAGTCAAAAAATGAGTTCCAGGGAGCAGTAGAGAGAAATGCAACTCAGTCGCTGAAACAAAAATCTGATTCGTCTGTCGTTTCGAATTAGAGACAGCAAAATGTTAGAGAATGTCGAAGATTCGCCTATTCAGTTTCAGTTTATTTGATAAGGATGATAGGCAAAGCCTTTGAAAACCCTATTGATTACATGTCAACTCGTTAGAAATAACTGTACACGAACAATGACAATAACGCTATATAAACAGTACTTGATTCATTTGAGTAGCATTGTCACTAAGAAAAAAAATATGTGGGGAACCGGGGTATTTAGCTCAGATTCAGACTGTCGAGGGAAAACAGGGGACACAAATAATCATCCAAGCGTTTCTTGCAGAGTTGCAGGGATGTCGCCTCCACGACTGACTGAGGGAGATCGTTTCATTTCTCCGCTACCCTTTGCGTGAAAAATTCAGAACGAAGGTTCAGCCTGGACATTGTTGTCCGTAACTTCATCGAGTGACCACGGAGATTGGGTGAGAGGTGCCACTGAAACATGTCCTCAAGGCTAAGTCCATGCTCAAGGCCATTTATTATCTTGTAAACCAGGATTAGATCACCTCTTTGCTGCCTGTAACACAGAGGGAATAGATTAAGGCAATTCAGTCTGTCCGTGTAGGATTGGTTTTTTAGACCGTTTACCATCTCTGTTGCCCTACGTTGCACCCGTTCGAGGCATGCTTGGTCCTTTACAAGCAATGGCTGCCATGCTTGTATGCCGTAAACTCTCCCAGAAAGGTCTTGGTCAAAGGTAACGAACGCCCTTTTGATTGTATGCAGCACTCAAATGGCGTTTTTTGCAGCCTTGTAACACTGCAGTGTTGGTTTCAGATTGTTCTGTATCCAAACCCCGAGATCCTTCTGTGAAGATTCTGCGAGGAGCCTTATATCTTTCAGATGATATGTCCTCAGGCTCTGATTTGAATGAGAGTTAGTTGGACGCAGATGGAGGACGGCACACTTCTGCACATTGAAGTCTAGAAGCCATTTCTCCGACCACGCTTGCAGTCGATGAAGATTGTTTTGGAGGGATCTCTGGTCGTTAGGACCCTTAATGACTTGCCACAGCTTAACGTCGTCAGCAGACATTATTTTGCCACAGTCGAGTTCCTGAAGGCTGTCATTAACATAAAGGAGGAATAGCAATGGTCCCAGAACTGAGCCTTGAGGCACACCACTGGTCACGCTCACCCATTCTGACATATCACGTTGTTTCCGACCAACCAGAAACGCCCTATCCAGTTCAGAAGATCTCCCGGATGCCGATGGTGCTCAATTTGGGAAGAAGGCGTTGGTGCGCAACAGTATCGAAGGCCTTGCGAAAATCGATGTACACGACATCAACTTCAAAACCCTCTTCTAGGGCCCTGGTCCAGATCTCCATACAAGCTAGCAGGTTTGAGAGGCAGGAACGTCCTCTCCGGAAGCCATGCTGAAAATCCTGCAAGAGGTAATTTTCTTCCCAAAATTGCTGTATGGCACTCTTTACTAGAGCTTCCATCGTTTTGCACGAGAGGCAGGTTAAGCTAATAGGCCTGAAACAGCTTGCTGCCATCCTGCTACCGCCTTTATGTAAGGGAACGAGGTTACCTGTCTTCCACTGTGATGGCAGCCTTCCTGTTCTCATTGACAGCTCAAAGAGCGTCGAAAGAGGCTTCGCCAGCTCCTTTGATAGCTCCTTAAGTACCAGACCAGGAATTCCGTCGGGTCCAGGAGACTTGTCTGCTTTTATTTGACTGAGGATGCGACGGAAAAGGCAACGGTTTCAATGACGGCAGTATCTTGGCGTATTTGAAGCTCCCGGCTGTTTCGGTCCATTTCAAACTGCTGATCGTCTTCTGAGGACTCCTCCGTAAAAACCGATTGAAAAAATTCAGACAGTAACTGCACTTTCTGGGGCCCTTCGACTAGCAAGTTTCCGAGGCTATCCTTAAGACACGCAATTTCGTCCCTATGTTTTCTCCTACTACGGATGTACTTGTAAAACTTCTTGGGGCATGTAATGGATTCTGCTACCAGTCGGCGGTCGAAAGAAGTTCTAGCAATCCGTATTTTTTTGCGGCCTTTTTTGCGCTGATCCTCATATTCGGCGAGTGATACTGGATCTCGAAGTTGCATATACTTTTTCCACAGCCTCTGTTTCTTCTTGATGGCTTTTTTTGTCGTCGGACTGACCCACGGCGGTCGCCCACATGGTCTGGTTATTTTTTGTGGGCAATAGGAGTCAAGTAGACGCTCTATAATCCCGCGAAAGTACTGCCAGAATTTTTCTGAATCTTCGTTGTTGACTAACCAGGTTTCCACCAAAAGAGCACGTCTCATTGCGTTAAAATCACCCTTCCAAATATTTCTGCGACTCTTGATTTTTGGTTGTTGGTTCGATAGGAGAGAGCACACGCATGTGAAAGCAATATGATCGCTTAAACCGAGGAGAGGTTGGGGATTCACTTCTCTTGTGACTCCTTCGTCTTTACTAAAAACGAGATCACACGGGGACACGGCCACGCCTTTAAGTTTGACAAGGCCAAAATTCTCGTAAAAGTCGACAAACGCGTGGACCGCGAACTGCTTGAATAATGGTTTTCCTGCACATAGTCTATCAAGAAAGCGCAATGACCTCTCACCTGCATGCTCATCGCTGAGGCTTTACCTGGACATATTTATTAGACACACGGTCAGCGCGCGGTGAACACTGCTACCAGTGCTAGTGTCGGTCAGTTAAACGTGTCGTCAACTATCACCCCAATAAATAGCCTGGGTGATGAAATTGTGTCGATTAAATACTAGAATGCGGGCGCCCTGGTAGCCGTCGCATCAGTCATGACCGTGTGCAACAAACGCAGAACATGCTGGTACGGATAGGCAACGATACGGCAACTGTATTCTATAAATACCGTGACTATTACCGCTATCCATTGCC
>CACRXP010000329.1:127825-179024 GCA_902702965.1 Spirometra erinaceieuropaei | reverse complement strand
ACTGGGCATCAACTATGGGATTTCCGAGATCGTCTCGAAGGATGGGATACTGCGTCTTTCTCTGAGTTCGTATTTTTCTAGAGAAAAGTTTCGAGACACTTAACGAATGGTTTTCGGTAAAGTGGACCTCTTCGGCTAGCTTTTTTTCTTCAGACAATCTCTTAGCTCGATCAAAAATATCACAAATCAAGGGCTGTTCTAATGGTGCCACAGACAATTGTTGAAGAATGGCAGAGGGGCGCGCATCGAACGTGCTACGGAACTCACTCGTCCCGTTGCGCCTTGAGATTCTCTCTCGGGCTCTACGGCGGCGCGTGATATAGTGAGGGCCCCTCTAATACTGGTAACATACCTGATGGTAACCGACAGGACAACTAGCCCGCGGCTCATTAGTTAGAATGTTGACTTCTAACAAACAGGTCGCGAGTTCGAACCTCAGTAGTTGCATACCTCGGGGTTTGGCATAGCTGACGGGCTGATGACGGCTAACAAGCCGGAAGCGGCCATTCCAGTCTCCCTTGGCTCTGTCGGGAATGCTGAACAGACATTTCTAACGTAGCTGCCATGATTATTCAGACATCCCCCCAGCACCGTCAACGTTTTCACCTACGATCCAGACAAATCAGCGAAGACCCCTGGCACGACTCCTTGGTTCTCGCCATGGCAGAACGGAAAATCTGAGAAATATGGCGGAAATGTTAGAATACCTGAGTCTATGACCGACCAGCCTTCGGCTTTCCCATTCCGATAGGGCTGCAGCTGTGTGACGAAAATGAACGTAGAAATGATCATTGCACTCTTCTACGCCTTTATTGGTAGTGTTCAACGATCGAGAACCTTTCGTCGCCACCAACTCCATGTCAAAACGAGAGTTCTGAATTTCGTCCCTGCAGCCAGGAGAGGTCAGCGAACACTGTCCCCAATAAATGTCACTTGAGTGCCCGAAATTCAAATACTGTCTTCACCAAGTGCTGTTTTTCCGTCTGCAATCCACAAAAAGTGTATCACTTTTTTGCAAGTTGAATTAATGCAAGATACATGACCAGATAAGAGTCTTCAGAGATTCTCAACTCAGTTATAATCGAAGATTTGAAAAAATACTAAACCCGTATTACTGTTCGGATGTTAGCTACTAAATTCCTCATCCACAGTTCCGATCGAATATGACACTTGTCTTGATGAAGCACCACACCGTCACTGCTTCATTAGTCCACGCTGGCCATGATTCGGCACACCGTGGCACTCTAAGCCTGGTGTGCGCCGGCAGCTCTGTGGCATCTGGTTCCCAGCCGGTAGATGTGTTTGCGCTCCTTCTGGATATACAGGTCGTGGGCATGGCTACTCAGTCATCCTCCCCGTGTTTCTGACCCACTGTGATGCTGCTGTTGTTGGTTAAAATCCTGGTCATGCGGTTGTTGTGGATCAGGATGTGGTAATAGGCCTAGGTGTGGGTCCGGCCGTACCAACCACCTGCGCCCTCTCCCGTCTCCGTCTTGCCTATGTCTTGACGCCGGGTCCAGGTGGGGAGCAAGAGAGAGTACGGCAGATGCCGCTCAAGTCCACTTTCATTAAAAACTAATTCACGTGCAAGTCACCGATTTTGCTTCACTTTTCGCATGGTGGACATCGCCGGGCAATACGGTCGAATTGTCAACAGCTCACGTTGGCGGCAAGTGGTTAAGTCTCATGGTTGGACATGACAGTATGTATCCCCACTGTATTACTGATCGCCTTGACCTAAATTCCAGGGGGTTAGGGAGCAACTGTAATCTGTGAGTTTCTTCTGAAAATATTTTCTTAGCATTTGGCTAGAATTCTCCCTACTGACATTTTCTCGTCATTTGCTTGCATTTTTTCTTACAGATTGCTATTCATTTCTTCTTAATAGCTACTTGCTCTGCATTGTTTGCTTGCAGACCTGTCAAACTGTGGCAGTACGGCAAAAACACAGCGATCTCTGTCTCCTAAAATAGACGTGAAGAACGCTTTGCTTCTTTTCGCGAGTTACTTTTTGGCATCTACTGTATTGTGACAGCGGCTAACAATTTTGTCCAGCTTTCCACAACAAAATTGTTCAAGGCGAAAACAGCACAACATAGTAGATTAATCTTTCTTTGTGTAATTTTTTTTTACCGTACTATGCCCGACTGAGAACGATGAGCGTGGGAATCGATAATCTTGACCGGCACACAAGAGCATAACAACTGCGTGCTTCGGCACCTGGCCAGTCGAGCCGTAATGCACTCGGGAGCTGATAACTGCGATATATATGTAGCGGTCTAGCAATTACATCCTATAAATGCAACGCTTGGGCAATTTACCACCCCTATCTGGCTTTGTCTCTGATGATGGATTCGAGTGAGAATCTGAAATGTTAGGCTAATAAAGTTCTTGTTTCACCGATCGTGTCTCCTTCTTCGCGATTAGCAGTAACCTTAAGAGTAGATGTTCCACCATCAATCACGGTTTTCTTTGATTGCTTCACGACCGTTGTCAAAAGTAGGGTCAGCCAGTTAAATTTTCATCTGATCCAAATGCTCTGGACGGGGGGCTAATCGACGGGACATTCTACGCGCGAGTCTCTTCTGTCCCCATACCCGGAAAGCAATTGCCCTCCCTCGTTTCCCTTCTCCCTCCGCACACCCTCCATAACAGTGTCGAATAAGTTGCGCTAGGGTCTATGCCAATGTCAAGCAAGCGCCTCACCCTCACTGTTGTGATTAAGATCTTTCTCGATCCCATTCTGTTCGGCCGCCAGCTTGCTACTGACGACAATGCACATTGTACCACAAGACACATACCGCATATAATACGTAGACAGCTCATTAAAAGTGCAACAGGCCAGACGCAGACGGCTGTTTCACGGTCAGAGCCGGTCACCAGTACGCCGAAGGCCTTATGAGGTGGCCTATGTCACAACGTTTATTGTCGCCAGCAGCAAGATGACGAGCGGAAAGGATGGGATTGAGCAAGATCTTAACCACAACAATGAGGAGCACAAGCTTGCCTGACATGTTTTTGTACCTCAATTCAAAAGGCCTATGACGTACTGACTGTCGGTAAGGATTGTGAAACGGCTGTCTGCGTCCGGCCTGCTGCATTCCTAATGAATGTATGCCTCGCTGACTGCCCAATAATCTACCGTACTTACATGTGCAAGACCGAGTTTTTATGCCACAAGGGACCTACCCCGTCTGGGATGTAATAATAATAATAATAATAATAATAATAATAATAATAATAATAATAACTGTATTAGTATATATATTTTTTGGAGGATAAGAGGCAGAGCCCTTGATGACTCTATTTATGTACAGTGCTTCCGCAGATTCGTACTCAAAAATAAAATTGCAGGCATTTACAATGTGCTCGAGTCACAGTTCAATCGTAATCATGAGTTAGTGCATAAGGTCACTGTAAAGAATTGCGGAGGGTTTTTAAAAAAATGGCTGTGCATAGTCATGCTGTATAAGCCGACTTCTGCCGAAAACTAGACGAGCAAGATTTCCTTTAAACACACAAATTGTGCCGGTCGTCACCATCTCGCTTGGAAGCGAGTTCCACGGTCGGACGACCCACTGGCTGAATGGAAATTTTCGACGATCTAAGCGCGTGCGCTCATTCGCGACTTTATAGGTATGGCCGCGTAGTTGGTTTGTACGAGCAAACTCAAAGAAGTCCTCTGCTCTTAATGAGCAACCCTGTCCGCAGACAATCCGGAACCTCCAAAGTAGACTGCAGTTTATTTTTCTATAAGAAAGGGGGAATAAGCCAAGCAAATTCAGCCTCTCCTGATAAGACAAATGCCTTAGGCCGTCGACCATCTTTGTCGCTCTGCGTTGCACCTGTTTGAGTAAGTTGATATCCTTCCTCGTCCATGGTGAAGCTACTGGCATTCCATACTCTAGATGAGGTTTTACAAAGACACCAAAGAGTCTTTCAAAGAGTTCGGGAGGAAATATTTTAAATGCACGTCCGATCCAGTGTAGAGTACTAGTTGCCTTCTGGACCATCTTTCTGCAGTGTTCTGATGACGATAGATTGGTGGTCGTCCATACACCCAGATCTCTGTGTCTTTCCACAGTTTCTAACCTCGTCCCGTCAATATAGTACTGGTGTTTGGGAGAGGCATTGCGGCCGGTGTTCAGGTGCAAAACTACGCATTTGGACACGTTAAACTTCAAAAGCCATCTGTTCGACCAAGCACTCAGTTTGTCGATTTTCGACTGCAAATTCTCTGCGTCATCATCGTATTTGACTTCACTCCATATTTTTATGTCATCCACGAACATGAGGGCCTCGCAATTCACTTTGCTGATGCTGTCAATAACATAAATCAGGAAGAGTACTGGGCCTAAGACAGAACCCTGTGGGACACCACTTTCAAACTTTGCCCACTTCCACCGCTGTCCCAAACTTTCTTAAAAACAGACTTACAAAGTTACAGAAGCAGCCTAAATATCCTTCTGTGAGCTCATTATCAGTTCATCCAAGAATCGTCAAAATGAGGCTCGCGCGAGATAGACGTAGAGAGTCTTTAGCTATTAATAACGTGAATGCTCCTAAATCAGTTGCACAGATCTTCCGTCAAAGATCATCAGCTAAGTCCCACCAAGTCATTCCGCCTTTGCTTATTATCAATGATACCTTCATTACAGAGGATTCAGGCAAAGCAGAAATGTTAAATTCTTTTTTTGCCAAACATTTAACCATCGAAACTGACCCAATCCCTTTAATTCCTCCGTTGTCTGATGCATCTCTCAGCATCATTACTATTTCTCCTGAAACTATTCAAAAACTGATAATCCATCTTCCTAACTCTCACGCAGTAGGTACGGACAATATCCCAAACTCTCTTATAAAACACCTACGAGATTTTCCTCCTCTGCTTAGCAAACTCTTTTCTGTATTCCTCGTAAATGGCTTCTTTCCTGACTATTGGAAAACTTCTATAATTATTATTCAAGTATTTAAGTCTGGCTGTCGTTCTGAAGTTCAGAACTATCGAGGTGTCCATAAAACGCCTTCTCTCGCTAAAACCTTTGAAAAATATCGTCTTAAAAATTACCGACTTTTGCATAGCCAATAAAGTTATTAGCCCTTCCCAGCATGGTTTTTTACCAGATCACTCTTGCGAAACATATCATTTATCGTTTCTCAATCTACTTACCTCTCTTCTTAATGACCATATATCTGTTGTCGTTATTAATTTTGATCTTAATAAAGCCTTTAAATTAAAATAACTTCAATTATTTTTATTAAAGACCCGTCGGGGTCCCATCAAAGCAAGTAAAAATAAATTTACATGCGAATTTTAGACGAGGTTGGCAAAATCTGTACAAAGTGCAATACACTGTTATTGAGATTAGAAGTCCGTTAAGCAAAATGAAAAAGTACCATATAAAAGACTCTTGGTTAAATTAGAAGCTATGGGAATTCGCAGTCCACTAATAGACTTTATCAAGTCATACCTGTCAACTCGTAAACAAAAGGTTTTGTTGGGGTCTTCACTTTCCAGTGAAAGTCCTATTGTAAGCGGTGTCCTACAAGGTACCGTTTTAGGTCCTATTTTGTTATTGCATTACATAAATGATATCTCGGAAGCAGTTAAGCTTTCTCAATCATTTATTTATGCCGATGATCTCAAATGTGTATATTTTTTAAAAATCTACGAGCCTTCATTGCCTGGAGCAAATCCATGCTGACTTGCTTGCTCCCTCAGCTTGGAGCTCAAAATGGCTAATGGAATTCTCTCCGTCTAAATGTCGCTATATGTGTTTTGGACCTGATAGGCTACCCCAACAAGTGGTCTTTCAAGGCATGCCGATGACTGAATGTACCACCATCAAGGATTTAGGTTTAAGCTACAATAATAATCTTGATCTCTCGCCACAAGCTGACAGAATTACAGCCAAAGCTGCCCAGATTTGTGGCTTTCTTTCTTACAATTTCCATCTTTCTGAAATTAAATTAAGGCTCCATCGTCTGTTTGTACTTCCCATTCTCGAGTATTGTTGCCAATTCTTTGGTTTGATGAATGAAGTTAGTCGTTTAAAAGTTGAAAATGTCCAAAGACGTTTTTCTAAAAAACTTTTAGATAAGGAACATCCCAATATCTCCTACTCTGATAGATGCCAGCTAATTAACCTAAAATTTTTATGGGTTCGAAGACTAGAAGCGGGCTTCTGTCTCCTCTTTCGCATTAATAATAGTTCAAGTCGTCCTCGGATTTGAGCACTTACCCCTAGTAGTCGCCCATACGATCTTCGCAGCTCGTCCTTGATTATACCTCCTCCAGCTTCCTCCATCTCTGAGCGCTCTCTTTTTTCGCTTCCAGATTTACTTTTCTCTGGAATAACCTTCCAATAAACATAAGATCTTCAGATAATCTACATAACTTTAAGAGAAGGTTACGCCTTCGTATGAATACTGACTCGATTAAGCTTTTATTTTCCTCATCCTTCCCGGACAACTTTCTCTATGACGCCGAGGAAGGGCCACCAGGAATTTAGGACGCCGCGATTAACTTTCCGTATCTGTTCACATTTCCTTCCTTTGTGAGTCGTATCGCTTCCTAAGATCCCTCACCGGAAATGTTAATTTTTCCAATTTTTCACTTCATGGATCGTGCCCCCACAGAATCCGCTCCATCGACGCTCTTGGTGAAACCTTCTGTATTCGCCATATACTAGTAGTCTGGTCGCATCTCCCTGCCCCATCCTCGGATGGACTCGGATGAATGTAACCGACCGCATCTGGGTTCCTATCACCTCGAGACTGGGTTTCAATTTCGCCACTTATTGGCCTTATTCAAGGCCACATACAAGCCAGTCCTGACTGACCCGCCTACTTACCCCTTCATGAAATCCTTTATACAATGCCATATACAGCTGTCATTTATTTCTCCCCTGACTATGTCCGATTATAATCCATTCTATACTGCCACATGCAGGCCAGTCCTGCCCGCGACTTTCTGTTATTGCTTTTTATCGAGGGACTTTTTTTCTCCTGTAAAATTAATCCAATCATTTTTAAATTTTCGTGTGGTTTTTTTTTCACCCCTTGCTAATCATTTTTCTAACGGTCTACTAATTCAAAAACTATGAATTGCACTATGTACATATTTTGCCTACCTCGTCTAAAATTCGCATGTAAATTTATTTTTACTTGCTTTGGTGGGACCCCGACGGGTCTTTAATAAAAAAATAATTATTATCCCGACGCAGAGTTACCAAACACAATTATTTGTACTCTGGAATACAGAAAACTTCTGATCCATTTGAACATTCTTCCTTGAATTCCTATATTCCAAATCTTCTGTAAAAGAAGCCTGTGTGGGACATTGTCTAAGGCCTTCTTGAAGTCAAAAAATATGACATCTACTGGAAAAACTTATCGGTAGTTCGTGTCCATTTGTCGTGCGTGTAAAGAACACTCGTTAATGCCCATTGACAGGCATTGGCAGGGAAGCGCTAAACGCAAATCGGGCCAGCAGTGAAAAAAATTCTGTCAAAAGGGAGATGAAGATAAAGTAAATGGCGGTTTTTTATAGTTTGGAGGGTTCAAGAGAAAAAAACTGCTGACCACGAAATGCCAACAGCCAATAAAGGGAGGGGTTGCACTGTAGCGGTTATTATCAGTCGCCAATTTCTTTCATGAAGTTGGGACTGGTTCGACCCGGAGCACCGAAGAACAGCTGTTACTGTTGGCTAAATAAATTGTCCCAGATGAGACCGGTCATGGGGATGAGAGATCACAAACGCCATCGTTACGTTACAGTCGTTCAGTGGATTCAGCACCCAAAATTTGTGGGAGCTTTTCTGAATATAAAAATTGAGTAATAGTTCTCCTATATAAAGAATAATTTTGCAGAGTTTTCACATTCCTGGACAGTTTATTCCAAATAGCAATAGCATTTACAGAAAAGAACCGACGATATTTAACAGTACGTGCCAGAGGAAGAAATAAAAAGACCTCACGGTGACTGGTACGTCGGGGGTGGACAAGATGTTTTAAAGTAGTGAGTGGGTTAAAGGTACGATTATATAAAAGCCTAAATATCAAAAATAGTTCCTTTTGTTATCTACGAAACCATAAACGATCAAGGCCTGTAAGCCAGCAACATTCTTTGTAAGACAAATGTCGATGATCCGGCTTCAAAACACTCCTAGTAAACAAAATGTTTGACGAATTCTAATTTCTTCCGTTAGGTAGCACGCATGACGCTAAAAAAACACACGGTATTTCAGGCCAGGTCTAACGTACGTGTTATCAAGGCACATTCTAATGTCACTAGTTTTAAAGTTTCGGATGATAAACCCAGTCGTTCTACGTGCTTTGGGGACTATCAGGGCGCAGTGCTCCGAAAGAATGAGGCTCCTGGAATATAATACACATAGATCCCTAATAACCCCACGCACATTTATGGCGTGACCATCAATGCTTAGTTGAGGTTGGCGGTCGTCACCAACCACCATGACTGAGCATTTACGTCAAGAAAGAGAACGGCGCCATGTGCGGCACCACTGGGCAAATGCCTGTAGGCCGCTCTTTAGGAGTTCAAGCACGACGTCATGATCTGCCGGCTTTTATGGGACCCCGACGGGTCTTTAATAAAAACTATTATTATTTTATCGATAAGCAACTTTCAGATCATTGGCATACGTGAAGGACTTACCATTGTGAAATACATCGGGTACATCGTTAACAAAAAGGCAAAATAAAAGCGGGCCGAGTACACCACCCTGAACGACTCCACTCCCCACACGTGTGGGGTTGGAGATAGTATTGGAAATCTTGACTCGTCGTGTACGAGCGCCCAGGTAAGAGGATATAAAATTGAAAAGTTTGCCACCTATTCCGAAAGAGGACAGTTTCAAGAGAAGAAGAGCATGGTCAACACGAACAAAAGCCTTGGTGGAATCGAAATACACGGTGTAAAGTGCAAAACATTGTCCCTAAATTGGAGAGCATGTTCAAAGAAAGGGAACTGGCCTGTGTAACAAGACCGAGCTTTGAGGAATCCATGCTGTGCAGCGCTCAGTAGGTTATTCTCTGTTAACTTACACAACATCTTATCTTTGATCAATGTATCTAAGATCTTCTAAACTGCGGGGAGTGTGTTTATTGGCCGAAAGTCATCAAATGACGAAGATTAGCCATGCTTGGGAATGGGCAAAATGTGTGATTCCTTCCACAAGGTAGGATAGGTGTCACGTTGTAGACCGACATTAAATATCTTGCATAAGAGGAATGGGAAAATCGTAGTTGGCCCGCTTTTAAAATGCTTACTGGGACACCATCAGGTCCTGGGCTATGAGATGGACGAAAGCGCCGAATCGCAACAGTCACATCCCACAGAGTGAAAGATATGGTTTCGAGAACTGCTCCGGTCAATGCCTGGATGGTCGGTAGCGGAGTGGTCGAGTCTTCAATAAACGTTTTGGGCAGGAAAGCGTTGAAACTATCAGAGATTAACTGGGCATCAACTATAGGATTTCCGAGAGCGTCTCGGAGGGTGGGAGGTTGCGTTTCTCTGTGAGTTCTCACCTTTCTGGAGAAAAGTTTCGAGACATTTAACGAACGGTTTTTGGTGAATTGGAACACTTCGGGTAACTGTTTTTCTTCAGACAATCTCTTAGCCCCCTCAAAAATATCACAAATCAAGGGCAGAAAAGAAACGTCGATCTGAAGAGGGATTCGGTTTACCAATTCGTACACTGTTATATGCGCCTCTGATTGCCCGTCTGTGAGATGCCATTCCCTCACATATCCTTTCAGTACAATTCAGTTACTCAGTATATGTGAGGGATAGAGGCAGGGCCTTGGAAATCCCTATTTACAGATAGACGTTCGAAATAAACATGCAGATATTTACATAGCACTTATGCCAGTCATTGATATCATGTAAATGTTTGACTATCAAATACAAATTTATCTAGTCTTCTTTTGAAGGTCTTAACGTTCTCTACTAAGACAACGGAGTTCGGCAATTTGTTCCATCCCTCAACCAGTCGGTGGGAGAAGAATTTGGCCCGCAATTCGAGTTTGGCTTATTTTGTCTTTTATCGTCTACTTCCAAACTGAAGAACACAGTCCAGCCCTCGGACGATTCTGAAGGCCATGCTCATATCTCCTCTGTATTGTCCAGAAGATAGATAGATAGATAGATAATTTTTTTTAAATACCCGTCGGGGTCCCATCAAAGCAAGTTAAAATAAATTTGCATGCGAGTTTTAGACGAGGTAGGCCGAATCTTTACAAAATGCAATTCATAGTTTCTGAATTAGAAGTCCATTGAGAAACATGATGATTGAGGGGTGAAAAAAACTCCTTGGAAAAAGTTAAAAACGATCGAATTAATTTTGCAGGAGAAAAAAACCCTCTTTAAAAAGAATAACAGAAAAAAGCGAGCAGGACTAGCCTGTAGGTGGCGGTATATAACGGAATGTTTTCGCTCATCGTCAGGGTATCAATAAATGTCCGCCTTGATAGGTACGAATGTGGGTCAGACAGGACTGGCTTGCAAATGGCATTGTATACGGGATTCACAATTGAGATCGTCTGGGCCGGATTGGTACACCGCGTCAAAGAGGCCAGACGAGAGGAACCGAGATGCGATCGGCCACAGCACGCTTCGAGCTCAGCCGAGCAGTGAGGAAGGGAGGTACGACCGAACTACTAGTAAACAGTGAAGACTGAGGGTTCCGCCGTGAGTGTCGACAGACCGCATGAGGTCAGAATGCGGGAGATGACATCAAAAACCGCGAAAATTGTCGCTATGGGGGAGAAGGATAGCGATGGATTTAGAAACCAATTAAAAACAGGGGTTTCTAATGATATAATTAAGAGTTACCACTTAATCTACCACTAAATCCCAGGAGGACCCTTCTCGAAGTCAAGAATCTGAGTGTTCGGGAATGAGACCGTTAACAGTGCCTTTATGCTTTCCGGTGTACGATGGTTGCGTAATTTCGACTTGAATATCAGTAACCTAGGCGATAATCTAATTTCAGGCGGAAGATTATTCCAAAGGAAGGCATATTTGGAAGCAAAGAAGAGGGAGCGCTTAGATGTAGTACAAAGAGGCGGCGGAATCACCATGCAGGAGTTGCGCGTGGCATAGGACCGATCTCTCGGAGTGAGAGTGTCAATGTGCGGAAGACTGGAGCTAGAGTTGATGCGATAAACGAAGCAAAGGCCAGCTTCGAGTCTTCTAACCCACAAAAACTTCATGTTCGCTAGCTGACATCTCTGAGTATAAGAAATACTGGACGAAGCTTGAGAGAACAGTTTCCGGGTGAAAACCCTCTGAACATTTTCGATTTTATTACGGTCGTAGGCGTTCATTAAACCGAAGAAAGGACAGCAATATTCGAGGACTGGAAGAACAAACATTTGATAAAGTCTTAGCTTCATTTCCGGAAGGAAAAAATTATGCGATATGAATCCACATATCTGCGCGGCTTTGGCAGAGATTCTATCTGCATGAGGTGATAAAGCAAGCTTATTTGTATAACTTAGACCTAGGTCCTTTATGGTGAGGCATTCTGACAGTGGTTTATTCTGAAAAATTATGGGACCAGGAAGTTTGGTAGGACCAAAAGACATGAAACAACACTTGGATGATGAAAACTCCATCTGCCATGTCGAATCCCATCTGCTTAAGCGTAGTAGATCGGCATTAATTTTTTTCAACACAAACATTTGCGGTGTCCTTAGAGTATGAGTAAACACACTTGAGGTCATCGGCATAAGTAAAAGTTTGCGAATTTCCGAGTTCAGTCGAAATATCATTGATGTACAGAAGGAAGAGTAGTGAACCCAGAACCGTGCCTTGAAGTACGCCACTCGTGATCGAGTGGGGTGTCGAGTAGCTATTACCGACCATGACTTTCTGATATCGGTTGGACAGATAGGACCTGATGAAGTCGAGTAGAGGCGGCCGGATGCCGAGGGCTTCCAATTTTACTAAAAGACGTCTATGGGGCACCTTGTCAAAGGCTTTGCTAAGATCAAAGTAAATAACAACCACTGACTGCCGCTCATTACGAAGAGAAGTGATTAGATTAAGAAAAGCCAAGTGGCATGTTTCGCAGGATCGTTCAGGTAAATACCCATGTTGACTAGAGCTCAGAAGCCGATTAGCTAGACAGAAGTCAAGAATTTCATTGAAAATAATCCTTTCAAGAAGTTGTGCTAGAGACGGCGTTTTGTGCACGCCCCGATAGTTATTAACATCGGACCGAGATCCCGACTTGAAGAGGGGAATGATAATTGACGTTTTCCATGTTTCAGGAAAGAATCCTTTTGAAATATAAACCGAGAATAAATGACTGAGCAATATGGGAAAGTCGGACGCTTGTTTAATAATCGAATTCGGAATCCCATCCGTTCCTGAGCAGTGGGAGTATTTCAAACGGCTTATGTGTTTCTTAATGAGATCTGAGGAGACGTCAATTGTACTAAGTGTCCTATCTGAAAGTGATCGAAAGAAAGGGACCGGATCGGACTCGGTAGCAAGGTGTTTTGCAAAGAAAGCACTAAACAACTCCGCCTTGTCAGTGTCGTCGGTGAGGAAGACTTTGATATCATTTAGCATGGGTGGAAGTTCATGACCACGCTTAGAGGAGGACCGATGACGGAAGATGTTAGCGACGGATTTGCCAGGGTTCGAACCACTGAGAGCAATTGATTCTCTTTGCCTGTCGCGCGCTTGGCACATCCTTGAGGCCATCTCAAAAATCTCTGTGATTCTAAGATGAACTGATAAGGAACTAGTGGATAGGTCACGCAGTTGTCGCCTTAACTTTTTAGTCTTTTCTGAAGAAAATGAGGAACAAGAGAATCTGAAGAATTAGGCTTGAGATATCTACGCGGCACAAACTCTAGGATGTCCTTGGAAACATTGGACATGACATCACGAAGAACGGTTGCATCGCTACAAGTGAGGAAGCCACACCAATCCAAGGATCTCATATAGTTATTTATTACGTCGCTATCTACGCAGTCGTAGTTCATGAAAGTCTGAACGGCGCTTGTCTTCTTTGAAAAGGCAAGCGGTAGGCAACAATTAATTAATACGTGGTCACTGTCAAAGAGGTCCTTTTTTAAAGCAACAAAAAGAGGAGCAATGTCATTGGTAAAGATTAGATCTAAAATGTGATTATCTCTTGTTGGAGAGCGCACCAGTTGGGACCAATTAGAAAAATTGACAATATCTTGAAAGGGCTGGAAACTGGGTGGGCAGTTATTGGAAACCCAGTCAATTTCAGGAAGGTTAAAATCCCCAGTGATTATTTTAACATTGAAAGCAGCTTCCGAAATTAATTTAAAGATTTCACAGAGTTGTGAATCATCACTGGCTAAAGAATTTGGGGGATTGTAGATACAGCCAATAATTGCCTTTCTTTGCGGCGAGAGAATAACAGATGCAAAGCAGAAGTTTCCCGTCAATGAGGAAACATCCAAGTAATAGGGAGAGTGCTTTAGGTAGGATTTAAGATAAAGAAGACAACCACCCCCACGCCTAGTCGTGCGGTCTTGGCGGTAAAAATCGAAGTCATCTATGAGAAGGGCAGAGTCAGGAATTAGAGAATGCGTCCAAGATTCTGTTACACATATAATATCAGGCGTCATTTCCAGAGCAATGGCTCTGATTTGGGCCATCTTGTTTATAACTGACCTGGCATTCAATAATATAATATCTAGTGTGTTTCGAACGGCAGTGCTATTTTCGACGGCATTTAAAAAAGTTTGGAGGCGGATATGTAAGCTGCGAATTAATGACACTTGGAGAATAAGTACCAGTTAATTTAGAGTTATTGACGTACGGGGAGACAGCAAGAGAAGGCTGAGTATGAGACCTAAAGGATGTGGGGATATAGTTTTCAAACATTGGAATGCTAGGGGAGTTAGAACATGGATAGACTTGTTGGTAGTTAAATAATGGAGGAAGGGGAGGAGGAAGAGGAGGGAGGCTAGAAGGAAAGTAGGGGCTAATGGGTGAGGGTAGGCCACTAAAAGAATGAGATGGTGGGAAACCAGGTCTAGATTGAAAGTCAAAGGAGATAGGTTGACGTACCTGAGAGCAATTGGCCTTAAGTTTTGGGAAGCCTGAACTAGGTTGGGGCCTAAATGATTTAGGGCAATTCATGTATGAATTATTTGCTGGATATATAGTAGGGCTTTGATAAGTAGCCGGTACGCAGGACAGAGAATTATTCGAGGATATAATTGGAGCTGCGGGGTTTGTAGACGTGCTAGGCTGAACAGACTTGTTAGATCTAAGAGAAGGCGTCGTACCTCCAAATGGAACTGTACTACCTTTCTTTTGGGTCGGAGTCTGATTCAATTTTCGAGTCTCACCGTTCTGACGCCAAGCCACGGGTGACTTAACTGTAGACCTTACAGCACCCAGTTGGACAATAGAAGTTATCGAACAAGCTGATGTAGACGGGTTTTCATGTGTCTCAGCGGGACTATCCGGAGGATACGAAACGACAAATGGGGCTGCTGCTGCCGCCGCAAGTTTAGGGGCAGGCAAATGCGTCAAGTGGTTCGAGTGAGATGGAGATGTCGGAGAAAGAGGAAGGAGGGAGTCAGATGTCGCAGGAGTAGGAGAAGCTGAATCCTTACGGCCACTTGTATCATGACCGAGTTGGGCAGCATTAGACTGAGAAGCAGTAGGTTTACGTGAGAATAGAGACCCCATTCTACGCTCCATAGGAGTAAGATCATGACAAAGGAAAAATTTTGCCTCCTCTAGGTACGCAGTGACACGCTCTCGATGGGTAAAGATTGTGTCAACCTCGATTGATGAAAACAATTTGACTAAGATGGGTGGATTTTTATTACGGGAGGACAAACGTTTGGCATCCGCTATTTTATAGTTGAAACCACATGAATACAGGAAACTGGTCGCAACATCAATTGGCCGAGCAGATCGAGGAACATTTTTTAGCAGGAAGTTGTAAGAACGCTTCTGTCTATCACTAGATTCACTGGCGATCAGGTGAACAAGTGAGTCGAGACGCCTACATTCCTCAGAGGGAATATCGGAGATGTTCCCGTCGAATAAATGTCCAAGAATTGTCAGCAAAGAGCCAAACTTTAGCATAAAGTCATTGCAGTGGTCAAGTGCAGACAGATTAAGCTGCCGACCAATTACAACGGGTGACGACTGACTAGTAATATCATCTGACTTAGATTTAGGTAAAGCTTCTGACTTACGTTTAGTTAGGCCATGTTTACTTACAAGAGCCGAGAGCTTACGTCGACCAGTGACTTTTGGTCTCATCTTGTCTCGAGGCAATTTGTGATTAAGAAAACTTCTGGCAGACAAGTTGACTGAATTTCAGCTAGGGGCTAACGATGTAAAAATAAATTACAACAGTTAGAGAGCAATCGGATGCACAAAATGAGAATTGCAGAGTGCGATTAGTGAACAACGGACATAGACTAGCAAAACTCGAAAGGAGATGGCAGCGGGCAGTTCGTAGAGAAAAGGCCTGTATTTAAGGAAAATTCAACCAAAAAACAGGTACTAAAATCGTTAGATCTCACAGAAAAACCACTAAAAATAATATCCTCCACTTATCTTCAAATTTAAAAGAAAGAAATATTTTCCGATGACTTCGTCCGAGTGTTACAGTGTCTAACCCTAATTTCATACACGCGGAGAAACTCACAGAAAGGCAACAAGATACTTAGGAATCCTATGGGTACGGCAAAACCCAGAATGTATGGTCTTCCCAAAATTCACAAACCCGGGCTACCACTACGTCCAATCTTGGATATGAGAAATTCACCCTATCACGTAATAGCATAATGGCTGGTAGAAAAGTTAAAACCGCTTCAAAGTTGCGTGTATCCGCGGAGTTTGAAAGACACCTTTGAGTTTGTCGAGGCTATCAAGAACCTTAACGTGGACGGACAAGCGATGCTCTCGTTAGATGAATCATCACTGTTCACCAACGTACCCGTAGTGGAGACAATTGACTTCCTGGGCGACTTCATCAGGGAAACAAACTACCCGATAGGCATGACAATGGAGACCCTAAAAGAACTACTTACGCGATGCACACTTAATGTCCAATTCCTCTGCAACGGCCAGCTATACAGGCAAATAGACGGTGTGACAATGGGTTCACCGCTTCAACTGTTTCTCGCAAATGTCTTTATGGGCAAGGTTCGAGCAAAGGAGTCTCAAAGATACCATTAATGACCTTAAATTGAACGGTTGATATGTGGACGATATCTTTTGCCTGATGAGTAATACCACCGACATCAATGGCCTAGTATAGAAGTTTAACGAGGCTCACCCCTCTCTGAAGTTTACCGCAGCGATCGAGGCAAATAACGAGATCGCATCCCTCGATGTCCTTCTACACAGACAAGAGGACGAATTCATCCAACGCAAGATACTTAGAAAGAAAACCTGGACGGGACAATACATTAATTTTCGCAGTTTTGTTCTCTTAAATCTAAAACGAAATTTAGTCCAGGGACTAGCAGCTAAAGTGCGACGCATCTGCTCTCCTAAATCTGTTGAAGCGGAACTCCAGCAGCTGCAAAACACGCTCCGCGAAAACGGCTATTCAGAGCGATTCATCTTCCGGAATATTAGAGAGCGTGCCACAAAATCAGCCGTTGCAACTGCAGAGAAGGAAGACTTATTTCTAATACTGCCTTTTCTAGGAGACGCAGCAAGCAAATTAGTGAGACGACGTCTTAGGACAGCTCTCGCAAGTGCCATCCCCGCGGCGAACTTGCGCGTGTTCTTCGTAAATTCCCCGATACTACGGCTGGGGGGCAAAGACCGACTGCCGTTACTGGCCACATCCATGTGTATTTATTAATTCACCTGCTCCTGTGGCGCGAGGTATATTGGCCATACAACAAGGCTTCTGAAAAAGAGGATACGCAATCACATGCCTGCCTGGCTATGTAGCGGTGAAAATCGATCGATGTCGAGTTCAATTCTAGCACATCTAATCGATACGAACCACCAAACCGACGCGAAAAAAGCTTTTAAAATTCTCTACGGGGCGCCGGCACACTACTTTAAAAGCCTGTGCAAACGGATGCTAGCCACAGCTGAAGCGCTGGTCATTTGACTGGCGAACCCAGCACTCTGTTGTCAGAAGACGTTGACACAAGCAGTCTGTCTGCCCTGACCGACTCCAGACGGTGATCGCACGCCCTCCCGAAGCCCCCCGTCCCACCCCAACTCCACCATCCTCAACACGCTGACTCCGTCATGCGGGCGGCGTGGGAACATGGAGTCCGATTAACCCTGCCCCTGAGACGCATTTATCTCCTGTCTACAATTTGACTGATCATAACCCATGTAAATGTACCGGCCTGATGATGGGTTACCGAAAACATATGTTCGCAAACCGACTCTTCAATCCTTGATAAACGGACAAGTGCGACATTTTCATAACGGCCTGACCAGCTCGCAAAATTCGAAATTTCAACTGAACTATTTAAATCGAGATCGGGTTAATATTCTTGCAGATCGTTTACGAATATACCCGCGTTGCGGTTAGCTTGTCCTTAAACCGGCAGGAATATCTATGTCTTCTACGAAAATTGATCTTGAGATCTACCGGTCAGAACGAACGCGTAAGCGTAACCCGCCAGAATCATTTACCACCATATTAGTTTCGGTTTCGTCTGCGTTTGCGCCTTGGTAATTTCACACGTCTCCCAGCGTTTTTATGAATTTTATTACGATCCGGGACTCTTATTAAATTTCTTGCATTTTGATCTTCTGTGTTTCCAGCACGCTTATGAAAGGATCTCGAAATACTGTTCTTCAATGACGTCGCTTTGTTACCGCGGCTTATTATGTAGCTTTGATGCTTAGTCTTGTCGGTGCACGACGCCTTCAAATATTATTTGCTTGAGGGTTGAGATTTCAGTTTTCAAAGTTGACCACCGCAGATTTCTCTGTCGAGTTGGAGGACGAGAGGTGTGGACTATAGTCCACACCTCCACGCATACGATGCGTTTTGGTCAGCATGTTCCATTCCTTAGCCTCCTTTGTGTATGGCTTCTGCCCGGAGCGCATTCTGCAATTATTTACACCTTCATACATGTCGACACCTTTACCGTCATTGGTTTCGTGTCTGGCCTCTCTTACCCTGAGAAGCTGGTATTCTGCATACGTCGCACATTGAGCAACCCAGGCAGTTGTATTCCTCCGGAGTGACCGGAGGGGTTTACTAATAGATCGCCTTTGCACATGGCTGCGACAGGGGATACTACATTTGCCTTCCTAATCCGCGCTATCGATCTAAATTTGTTTCTTGCTTGGACAGAAGGACGTGGCGATGTTACGATCCTTAAATATGGACAGTAAATCGTATGGTCAACGGAGACCAGGTGAACATCTCCGGGCAGTCAATTCTCTGCGACAGGCGGCACTAAACTTCCACTAGGGCTACTCTAATACTGCTAACAGTTCTGATATTTTAAGCCTTTAATGCTTCGGATAGTTACTACACAACACTGACAGTACCACAAACGGTCTAGGTATTCGTGTCCACCGTTAATCCGCGATTACCTTGATTGTTGAAAGAACAAAAACACCATCGCACCAGCAAATATGTTTCTACTGCGTCAACTGAGTTCCAGACAAAGGAGCGCCACTCATAGTTCTAGTGGATTCTTTCCCAGTATGGTTCTACTCATACAAGCACACAAGCGTAGAGGACTATTATTGGCATGGTTCAAGTTGGTTGTGAAAGATACGGCGTAGATCAACATTAAGTTCACACCTGAAAATACTACTAAGAGACAATCAGCCTATCAGTCTGGATAGCAGTTAACACCCCCGATAGCACGTAGTCGCCCAGGGCTAGACATCTGCTAGCCCGTTTGACTTTCTGGTAAGTGGAGGGCTAGTAGCCTGACTGGCCGACTGTGCTCTATCTGTGCAAGGAAAAGCACTTTTCTGCTACACCCCCTTCCCTTGATGCTCACCCGAGTGCGTTTGGCGCGTCACGCCTGGGGGGTCACTTTCCGCGTACGCACGCACTTTGTCCGGAACTTAGGCCCGTCTGGGGACTTAAATCGCCTCGGGCTACAGCGCCCCCAACTCGCCCGAGAAGGCGCGTTAACCTACTGTCACCATGTGGACAGTGTCCGCTAGGATTGCTGAAAAAATATTCAATCGCAACACTAGCCCTCCACCGGGCTAGCCCTGGGCGAGTAGAATGCTATCAGGGACAGCTAGGAGTACTAACCCTGATTGGAAGCCAACTAACCTCCCTGTATGGTAGAAGATGCCACGTTAACCATTGTCCTAAGAGGAATTCCTTACTTCGGGGGAGTTGTTGGAGTCGAGAGAGCCACGGTAGAACTTCACTCTTCCTGATTTCATTAAGTCCCATTTTCCATACTGCCATTATGGTAATTTCGATTCAGACTTCCGTAAATACAAATACATAAATGTCGTCGTTTTGAATTCTCGGACATGAGCAGGATGCGACCACTGCTATGAAAATTGAAATCGAAATTAGGGATTCGAGGAAGATGCCAGGTAGTCAAAGCGATAAATAGATCCGAAACTTTGCGTTGACTACAGCAATCTCGAATGCAATATATCACTACGGTTAAGGCGAGTTCGATCCAACATTTAGGCACTGGTCGTACCGACTTCCAGGCACAAAACCAATTCTGGTAAAAGTGTCTACAGGTATGGGGATGTAAATAATGGCCGAATGCACCCCGAGTAGAAGTCATACATAGTGGAAGCTGAGGAATAGCACATGCCGACCAAAACGCAACGTAGTCCACACCTCTCGCCCCCCAACTCGACTGCGAAATTTACGGAGGTCGACTTTATAAGTTGAACTCGACTTCTGCTAGGCAACAGTACCGAATTATTACGCACATGGTTTTGTCAGCTGTCTGCCTGCCCGAAAAATTTCATCTAGTCTCCATTAACTAGGCGATTTACTGCTTTTATTTTTAAGGGTGGTAGTTTCACTAAACCATTGTGTCGAAGCGTACAAGGAACGCGTTTTCCAGTCGGTTTCGCAGACCGAAAAAGTAACATCTTGGTTGTTTTAAGCAGCTCGTGTTAACTGTCTGTTCGGCTTGTGTGCCGGGAAGCTTTCAACATGTTGGGTCTTGTATGACATGCATGATTATTAACGTAAAAAAATCCTCACCACCGGACTACTCTGTATGCCGACATTTTTCAAATCCGTGCCAAGACCGGTAGTGGTTCCACGTTCCTCTATTTGTCCCACAGTTTATATTCTGATTTGGGTTTTTCTCTTGCAGTGTTCTGCTTCCAACCCTTTTGAGGACATGCCGCACTATTTTAGCTTTGTGTTTATTTCATGTTTGTAGATAGCATGTACCGTCACGGAAGTCGTGATGACCGACTAAGTTCGCGCAACCATGCGTCCTACGTTTCACGCGATCGTGACAGGTCCCATTACAGAGGGCGCGACACTTCCAGTCATCGCAGTTATGGCTATGAACATGATTCAAGACGCGATCGGCGGCGCGATTCCTCACGTAGTGACCTTGACGCATATCTCCGACGAAAGAAAGAAGAACTCGAGCGTTCCGCATACGAGAACAATGATAAAACTGTCACAGAGGATGTACACTCACACAGTAAAAAAGAGTCATCGAAGAAATCCCACAAAAAGTCTCATAAAGAGAAATCGCATCACAAGAGCAAAAAAAGAGAGTCTAAACAAGAGTCTGCCCATGCAAGTGAAATAGAAAGTGAGGACGAAGAAGCCATCATTGAAAGGCGCCGAAGGGAGCGGCAAAAACTTTTAGAGGTACGCTTTTTGGTGTAAATTTCGTTTCTTTTATCCGTCGACCATATGGCTAGCCGTTTTAACTTATTTTTCGACTTTTCAGAAACTGGGTGCGTCTGACGCCTCTGTACACAAACCTAACTTATCGCCGACCCGCTCATCACCCAAAGAGGTAGAAGTCCCCGAAATTTTTGCCTCCGAAACTCTTGTAAAGGATTTCGTTAATTTCCGAACATCTATCGACGCCGCAGGTGGGTAAGCTTCGCGTCTTATGCGTTTTGTCGACGTCTCCCTTTCTTCAAAGTTCACCGTTTCCTCGAGATACCTCCATCGCTTTAAAAAATTCATGTGCCATAATGTGATTCTTTCTGCTTTGCACTTAACAGTCACTGAGGCAGCAGAAACACCAAGCGGACGTCTCTCGGGCATACAAGCACCTGCGGCCGTTGCCTTTCTTCAAGACCACAAGCCAGATGCAGCGAACAACCACCATAACGCCACTGCGGCCGGTACAGAGAAGCCGTTCGCCTTTGACATATTTTCTGGCGAACTGCCCATCTGCTCGAAAGGAGTGCCCGGCACGATGGACCCCCGAGCCCTGGCTTCAGAAAACCACTCGCTTGTTGACAATTGGGATGATGATCAGGGCTACTACCGTAAGTTTTGCCACACTGCAAGATGTTTCTTTTACCATCCTTTGAAGTACGCCCCTCAGGTCAGCTCCCCCCGCACACCGCTGTCCACTCCTTTCCCGCAAACCGTCCACCGTTAACCCGCATAATTGTCTTCTTCGATTCTGCTAGGTGTGCGTATTGGTGAAGTGCTCGATAAGCGGTATGCTGTTTACGGTTACACGGGGCACGGTGTCTTCTCCAATGTTGTTCGTGCCCGTGACAGTGCTAGGGGCAACATGGAGGTTGCCATCAAAATTATTCGTAACAACGAAGTCATGTAAGTCCCACCTCATCTTTTTCCTCATGGTCCGGCCCCCGATGGTTTCATGCACCAATATGATTGTCATACCTATTGTGGCTTTTTCCTAACTAACCATCCTTTTGTGGCATCGTCATCCCCACCATAACAGGCACAAATCAGGGTTGCAGGAGTTGGAGATCCTGAAGAAGCTCAACGATGCAGACGCCTCCGACAGGTATCATTGCCTACGACTTTACCGGCACTTTTTCCATAAAAATCACCTGTGCATGGTTTTCGAGTCGATGAGCATGAACCTGCGTGAGGTTTTGAAAAAGTACGGCAGAGACGTGGGTCTCCATGTTGCGGCCATTCGCTCCTACACCCAACAGATGCTCCTCGCTCTAAAACTCATGCGCAAGTGCAACATTCTGCACGCGGACATCAAACCGGACAACGTGCTCGTTCATGAGAACAAGATCACCCTTAAGCTCTCCGATTTTGGTTCGGCCTGCTCAGTGCAGGAGAATGAGATTACCCCCTATCTCGTCTCACGCTTCTACCGTGCCCCAGAAGTCAGTAAGTGAATTTATTCCTCTTTTTTGGCTCCAATATTTGCCCGTTCGTGTCCTCACATTTCCTGTCCTGCATTTTATTACATTATCGTTCACTAGCTTCGTTTGTCTGTGTGTGTAGTCTCTCCCTCTTGACGGCCGTCGTTTCGAACGAGAACCAGCAGCAACTGCAGCAACCACATCTGCAACAGAAGTGGCTGAAAGCGACCCTGTTTTATCCCCCGTGGCTCTACCTTCAGCGGTGGCAATTTATGGTAAAGATGTGAGGGAGATAGCGATGCTTTCCTCCAATACCTCCCCATCATGGCCAGCTCGTAGTTCAACCATTTTGCTATATCATTTTCTTACTTCTGTCGTTATCTGACACTGACATTAATTAGGCCTAGTCTTCAGGTCATCCGCTTACGCGTATTCTACTTCCTCACGCGCGTGCCAGATAGATTTAGTTAACTGTCGTTCCTACCACCTGTAAACTATACGACTGCCTAAGTAGGTGGATGGTGGGATTTCCCAGTCCTAAACATCTGGGCGCCCAGACTGCTCGCGCGTCAAATGCTAGGAAAGGACTTTTCAGTCACTTTTCCATGCTGCTTTTCCTTCACTTCCCCTGTCTTTTTGTAAACCCAGCCTGCATGTCGCGGTTTGGTCGTAGAGGCTCTCTTTGGTTGCTCTCATTCGGACGAGAGCTCGAGACACATTGCCTCCTCCCCCGTGTATACCTGAGTTGGTTTTGGTGTGTCTGTCTTACCCAAGGACTAGTTGTTAGGCATTTTGAAATTTATAGAGACGAGAAAAGGCTGGCAGTCCATGATTAATTGAGTACGAATTCACCCAGTTATCTACTGGATGTGACTGTCGAGTGTGACGCAGGCCATGGAGGCTTTGTGGGCGGCATCTTCCTTTTCACATTTGTCGCCCAGGGAGTAACTGCTCTCACCAACCAGGTTTTTTTTTCGAGGCTGCTCACCATCGTCGCTTCCCACCGGGGGGACTTAACTCGCTTGACGCCTAGCCCTCAACAGAAGTTGGCGTAGGCGACTTCACTGAGTAGACTAAAAGCCCACGACATAAGTAGCCGACAAAGATTTGGGCGTCTCGCCAAAGTTAGCTTTCCATCCCAGTGTATTTTGCGATTCCCCGAGCTAGTGTTTGGGTCATATAGGCAAACATCGGCATCTCACAAATTAGCACTGGTCAGTACTTCACTCTGGTTGCCTCAGATTGTGAATATCTTAGTTTCCGTCAAGGTATATCCCTCTCACATTCTTAATTCGTCTTACTACGTGCGAAGAACAATCTCACTGCCTCTACCCCTCAACCAGTGGCTCTTTGTAGAACCCTATTCCGCCGCTACTCTAGATTAGGGTCTATATTTTGCTGAGTTGTACTCTGTCTGTAACTCGGTCGTTTAATCCCTGTTGCGTCTGTGCTCCTGTTGCCCCTCTCCCCCTCCTTCGCAATCGTCTGCATGGTGCGCGTGTGTAGTCCTCGGTCTGCCCTACGACTTCAACATCGATCTCTGGTCCACCGCGGTGACACTCTACGAACTCAGCACCGGAAAGATCATGTTCCCCGGGAAGACCAATAATGAGATGCTGCGGCTGATGATGGAGACACGAGGTCGAATACCGAATCGTGTCATTCGTCGGGGCACTTTCCGCGATCAACACTTCGACGAACAATGCAACTTCCTGTATCATGAAGTTGATAAGGTCACACAGAAAGTGAGTCCCCTTTCCCCGACCTAAGTACTTAAACCAAGACATCTACTTCTAAGTGAACGTCTTTGTAATTGGATATAAACACAAATGTCGAAAGTAGCATAGGATTGGCCAGAAGTTTTTTTTTCAGAAAAGCTAAACTTCATATCAAGTGTGCAAGCTTGTTTGGTAAAAGTACGTACTTACGTGTAGACAACTAGATAAATGAGGCAACATATCCAAGACGATATCATAAGAACCTTTTGAGCTAACGAATCGGATATGTTTACCACACAAAAATTGCTGTTCAATGTGCGGTTGACCAGATGGATGATTTTTTTGAGTTACTGGGAGGGGAGGTCATCAGGTGTCGAAAGCCTGGTCAGCAAGTTAAAATTCGGATGACTGCTCGGCGGTCGTTTCCGACGATGTCTATCTTGTGCCCCACAGCAAGGTGAGGGCAGAGACGGTCGCCCTCTCCCCCCATCTGAGCCCGATGTTATGACAGAGTCAAGAAAACCGGAGCCGGGAGAGGGCGCAGGTGGCTGGCATGGCGAAAACCCGCACCGGCTCAGGTCCCACTGAGTGAGTGCCATAGAAGCCACATTAAGAAGGAGCCATTCCCTAAAAACAATGAAATTCGAGCGGTGCGACCTCTTCAAGGTCTCTACATTTTGGGGTCATTAAAACCCTCAAGATGAGAGCTTTTGATTCTTGTGATTTATTTGCTTTCTTTCGGGTAGGTATTTTACCTACAGCTGGAGATTTGGCACGTCAAATAAGTGGACTTTCGCGGCGAAACCCGCATGTGAATATGCCCTTGACTGGATAAGGAATTATTCAGTAGCTTCTCCCTTAAAAGTACTTTTACGCACTGGATAAGAATTGTTGGCTTTTTTCCTAACTTGGGACCGTTTTAATTACACTTTTTTGGTTTTAAGTCCTATTCTAGTTTGACAAATACACTACAGGGTGTCCCAGTAGGTATTGGTATATTCCTCAAATGACCAACACGCCATCGTTTTACGACCCGAGCCGACAGAGAGGGCAGTAATCAGTAGTCGTCACTAAAAGCGTCAGTATATGGGGCAGCTGAGAAAATCCTTGAATACACCTAGCGAGGCTGCAGTGACTGGATCAGCGGAAGAACACTGCATTTGTCTGCTCAGACGGCTCGAGCTAGGTCCCATAACGATGACTGCTTCCGCCAACTTCGAAAGATGACGGCAAAATCGGCCAGTGATGACCGGAAGCAATATTGGGCTGAAATAGCGACCTCCGTGGAATAGGCCTCGAACGTTAGTGACGCTGGAAAACTCTACCAACTTATTCGCCAAGTTAGCAGTAAGCCCTCTACACTGACTGACTGTTCGCGACGTGAATGGCAGCTCTATTGCTGACAACTCGGCCAAAGTCTAGCGCTGGCGTGAGCACTTCCAGCACCATCTCAACTTCGATACCCAACCCACCTTGCCCTTGTTGTCCCCTTCAGCAGAGTTTCTTCCCTCTCCCACCTATGCAGTGACATGCGACCTCTCTGAAGGAACAGTCTTCAGTGCCATATGAAAGCTGCGCAACAATAAGGCATCCGGAGGGGTCGGTATACCCGCTGAAATCTTCAAGTCTTGTGTCGACACTGCCGCCCTGGATCCATGAGGGGATTGAGCGAACGAGGAGAGAGCAGGTTGTTCCCGATTACTGGGGCTTAGGCATCCCTGTACCTATCCTCAAGATGGGAAAGAAGACAAGATGCGAGAACTACCGCGGCATAAGTCTCATCGACGTTGCTGCAAAGATCTTCGCTATTGTCCTTCTCAGGCGATTCCAGGCTGTGCGTGACTCAAGGACGAGGCATAATCAAGCCGGAGTTCGGGCTGGACGCGGATGCGCAGACCAGATGTTCTCCATGAGGCGCATTCTCGAATTTCGCCATAGCTACCACTAACCAACGGCCGTCTGTTTTGTTGACTTTGCCGCCGCTTTCGATTCCGTCCATCGTGAGTCCCTGTGGTGGATAATGGCTCCAGATGGTGTACCGTCAAAAATCATCGCCATGATCAAGGCCTATTATCGCTCCACTACTGTGAGAGTCCTGGTCCTCAACAATCTTACCCAACCGTTCGGTATTCGGTCTGACGTTCGACAGGGTTGTATCCTGCCGCCCGTTCTGTTCAACTACGCTGTTGACTTCATTCTCGGGAGGGCCCTACTCGAAGGTGACGGTGTTGAGTTTGCACCCGGACACCGACTGACTGGTCTCGGCTCTGCCGATGATATCGCCTTACTTGCTTCAAGTTTTGGTGATCTACAGTCTATGGTGTCACGAGTGAACGAGGTCGCTAAATCGGTCGGTTTATCCATAAACGCTGGGAAGACTAAAGTGTTTTCAAGCTGCATCCCTGGCCAGGAGAGGGCACCCCTCGGGATTGATGGCTTTCCACTTGAAGTAGACAATTTCAATTACCTCGGGGTGTGGTTGCTATCGAATGGCCAGAGTAAGGATGACATGGTCTCCCGAAATGATGCTGCCCGCCGGGTTTTCTCAAGCCTTCGAAAATGTGTATGGATCCGACGTAACCTCTCCATCGCCACTAAGATTCGCGTATACTGTGCATCTGTCCGGTTTGTCCTTCTTTACTGTTGTGTACGCTGGGCTTTGCGCGTGGAGGACGAGCTAAAACTGGAGGTATTTGATCACCACTGCTTGAGGGCCATCCTTCGAGTGAAGTTCACCGACTTCGTCTCAAATGAGATAGTCCGCGCACGCTGCGACAACATTGCAAGGATAACTCAGACCACCCAAGACGTCGAGGTGGTTTGGGCATGTTCTTCATCGTCCACCTCAGGAGCACTGTGCTTTTGCCCTCGATCCAACAAGGGGTCCAAGGGGGGGGGGTCAATTCAAGACCTGGCTCGACACATGACATGGTGGTGGTTCTTTGACCTTCGGTATTCGGTCTCCGTCGTTGGCGAACGGAATAGGTTGAACTGTCCAGATCTGCCACCGCGGATCGTCACGCCTGGAGAGGTACAGTTCGTGACGTCATTGAGACCGTCTAGATCAGGCATGATCGTAGCCGCATGAAGTAACAAGTAACGTCAATTTTCTTATAGGTGTATACAAATCGCATAAAGAATAATCGTATCATTTAAGCGGAGGTTAAGTTGGATGGACATGGTCAACTGTTTTTCGGTGACCTATATTACCTGCTTATGTGTAGGAAAAAGGTGCGGGGTTGCCTTCTGGCATTGTTTCTGTTTTTGTGAGCTTTTCTCACTTTGAAGAATGCTCACGAGAACGAAGTTATGGTTTGCAAGAGTTGCCAGCATAGGAAGTCGCCTACTCGTAAAATTGTCCTGTTTCTCAGCCTAAGGAGTAGGCTTTTTTAAACAACGCTTTGGCCGACAACCGACTGAAATACACAACTTTCAAGGTATCTCCTTACTATCCATCCTCAATTTCGCCACCCACCGCAGTCCCTTAACTCATTTCTGCCCGTCGATTCATTGTCTTACCCGTCTCGTTCAGCGTGTGGTGCAGGTCTCAACTACACAGTCGCAGGATAAGACTGACCTGCTCATGCCCCTGGGGTGATAGTGTTGTTGTTGATGGTGATGGTGGTAACCATGACGATGGTGGTGACGGTGCTGACCGTTGCCTGTAAACATCTCCGTGGCTTAATGTGCTTGGGAGAATGCGGACAATTGGGGCTGATTTTACCGTCAGCGCTGCAAAAGCTGTCTGAAAGTAGGCCAACCCGTTTGGTCTTAACTGGGACGATGCGAATTTCACCCAGTCACAGTTATGCTTAATTAGTAACTCGTTATTTCTGAATTTTTTACGATTGATATTCTCGTAAGCGGTTTCTTACATAAGCTTGTCTCCTTTATCCGTACCTTGTGAGCATGCACTCGTTTTCCTTTAGGCCAAAACGACGGTGATTCGAAACATTCAGATCACAAGGGACCTCCTTTCTGATCTAACGGATGATCCACATCTGACCTCCCCAATCTTAAGAAAGATGAATCAATTTCGTGATCTACTCGAAAAGATCCTCGTCCTCGATCCTGCCAGACGTATTTCTCTAAATGACGCCCTTCAGCATCCCTTCATTGTAGAGCGCATTGAAGAAACTTCTTGAAACGCTTTTTCACGGACGCACGCTCCGTGACTAGAGCAGCCAGATTTTTGTAAACACTGTATGTAAATCCTCTTGTTTGACCTTTGTACTTTCCCTTTACGATAAATTCTGAGAATTACACCTCAGTAAAATTTGTACTCCATGCATCGGCAACGTCATTTGTGAGTTGCAGTCCACCGTCTTTCGTTTCACCTCAAAATGGGGTAAACAGCAGGGCGAAGTTAACTGCGGTAGCTCAAGTCTGGAGCAGCGAATGACTCGATTTTGTTCTGCTGTGCTGACTTATTGGCTTTAGCGACCTTTCTTTGCCTCCGACGTAGATTTCAGCCGGTACATATTCGTACTCATCAATCATCAACAACCCTTCGCCTGTTGCCTTGCTTCGGAGGCCGGCGCTCGCTGTCTTTTGACTGTTTTGTTCTGTGGCCGTTCCGCATTGGTGGTGTAAGTATCGCTCGGCAGGAGTCTTTCATTGGAGCAAAGTGGACTAATTACATTTCACTTCCTTACTCCAACCGGAGCCCTGTAACCCTTTGCGTTAAGAAGGCGAACTGTCGAGAAGCGTTAACCATAGATTGACGCAGGGATGGCCGTCTTAGGCCTGTTGTTCCACCCTCAGCCAGTAACACTCCAGCTTTAGGTGGGGGACTTGAGGTTTGACCCCGAGTCAGTCGGTCCTCGAGTAATTCAACTGGGATCAGAGGTATTCGGTCACGTGACGGCAACGCAGCGATCTCATCTCTACTGCAGTCTAATTGCTTTCAACTCACCCACCACTGCTCAGAACACCATCATAGTCTAAGGAAACACATTAACCCAACCTGGCCGTGACCACACCTTCCGGTCACTTTAACCACGTGAACTGATCCACTGTCAGGAGACAGAGGACGACCGACAGAATTCGGCCCACGCTTTCTATCAGTAAAAACATTCGGAAGGTCCTTTTCACCGATAAAGTAATCCTGTCTGAACAGAATGCTTAGGAAGCCCGAGTTTCGAGTTACTGGCAACCCGCCCCGTGTCGTACCTATTCTTTTTAGAGAGAGAGAGAGGAATGCTTTATTTTGAAAGTTACTTTCAAAACTCAGCAAAAACGGTTCTCCAGTACACAGTGATTACCATAGAGATTAATAGGTATTGGACAGGTGGACATGAGTATATATGAAGAAAAAGGGACTTTAGGGTGCAAGATCGAGTTTTAGTTTTTGTTTTTCAACATCTTTGCAGATGAGATACCGGGCTAGAAATGGCAGTATGGAATTCCGATAGGCCGAAGTGCAGCGAGGGATGTGGCGGAAGCATCGACGCATGGGGCGTAAGGATTTCGCAGCCATTAACTCATTATGAAGGAGATGGACGGTGTCATTCAGAATTCGGTCAGAGAATTGCTCCACCGAGTTGAAGTGTCGCTGCACGATGATATCAACTAAAATATGATAGGAAACACCAGCAGCAGAGGCGAGCATTCGAATGACTACTGTACGAAGGTCATGACTTTGGGGGCAAAAATGGTCGGACCTCATTTTTCAATCTGTTTCAGGCAGGACCAGACTTTCATGCCGAGGGACATTCTCGCATTCCGTCATAGTCACCGACAACAGACGGTCGTCAGCCTTGTTGACCTCGTCGCTGCGTTGGATTTGGTTCATCGTGTCTGTGGCGAATAATGGAAGTTAATTGTATACTGGCCAAAATCGTCGCCATAATAAAGGTCTTCTATCGCTCAAACCGCTCGAGTTCCGGTCCTTAACGGTCTAACCCGACCGTTCGATATTCGGTGCGGCGTTCGGCAGGGTTGTATCCTATCGCCCATTCTGTTCAACTGCGCTATTGACTGAATTCTCGGGAGGGCCCTACACGGGGGTGATGGTGTTCAGTTTGCACGCGGCCGCCGCCTGACTGATCTCGACTACGCTGATGTTATCTCCTTTGCTAGCCTTAAACTTCGGCGATCTAAAGTCTATTGTGTCACGGGTGAAGTAAGTCACTAAGTCCGTCGGTTTACCCTTAAAAGCTGGGAAGGCCAAAGTGCATTGCTGACCAGGAGAAGGCACCTCCCGAGGTAAATGGCTGTCAATTTGACGACAGACAGCTTCAAATACCCCAATACGAGGCTGCTGCCGACATTGTCTCCCGAATCGATGCTGCTCGCCGGGTCTTTCCAAGCCCTGGAAAGTGTTTATGGACCTGACGGGACATCCCCGTCGCCACGAAGATTCGTGTGCACTGTGCATCCGTCCGGCCAGTCTCTCTGTACGGTTGTGAATGTTGGGCTATGCGTGTGAAAGATGAGCGAAAACACGGGAGATACTAGACCACCACTGATTGAGGACCATCCTCCGAGTGGAGAACACCGAATTCGTCTCAAATTGGACAGCCGGCACTCGCCGCGACAACATCGCAAGGATATCTCAGGCCATCCAAGAGGGATGACTGCGGTGGTTTGGACACCTTCGCCATTCACCTCACAAGCTTAGTGTTTCTGCCCTCGACCCGGCACCATTACCCACTTGAAGTCACCGAAGAAGGGGTCGACTCAAAACCTGACTCGACACAGTCTGTCACGACATACGGGGGTGCTCGGACTTCCCTTATTTGGTCTCCGTCGCTGGCGAGGAGAATGGGTCGAGTTGTCCGGATCTGCTGCCACGGATCGTTACGCATGGAAAAGTACAGTCCGTGACATCGAGAACGGCTAGACCAGACGTGGTTGGAGTTATACCAATTACTATAGGCCACTGTCTCCGCAATAAGTGGTTTCTGAGCCACGCGGTCTTGGGATACGTGCCCATCTCTGGTTTTAACAGGAAGGAGCTGCTCCGCATTATGCCCATATTGTGTGTGTCACCTCAACGAGGTCTTCAATAGCCGGTGGACTACTGGTCGAGTAGGACTCCTGGAGTGACCGCACAGGCCTCATAGTCTCACTCTACTTAATTTATTTCCTTCGTTTATGCAGGACCATATAGAATAGCAGAGGGATAGTTGAACCGGGCCATCATCGGCGAATGCAGTCTAATCACTGCGGGACCTAGTTGCCACATTTTTCACTCTTTTTTTAGGAGGCAAATGCCCTGTAAAGAAAACCATGGACAACCTGTTAAACATATATTCAATTAAACTTCATATGGGTACTGTACGGGGTTATTTCAGCATCTCATGGTTTAGAGAGATTCGCTGTGTGATATTTTGGTTCTATTGTAGCGGCTAAGCGGTGATGGTGTACGCTCAGTACGCCACAACTTTAGGCCGTATCCCAAGTTGTTAGAAGCAGGACGCCATTTAATTAGGACTCTTCATTCTGTACAGAATGGTGAAGGGGGAAGTTGGCAGCCGGACGAGGATGCATCCGGCGCCGCGGAGGCGGCGTCCGCGAGGGCGAGGAGCCCTGTGTCGCCGAAGGTCGCCGCTGCAAAAGTGTCGCTGCAGATTGTTTACTCTATTGTTCTGGACTTTTCTCGCCTGTCTTACCAATCAGCGATAGGAGTTGCGTTGATTGGCTCCGAGCCCACGCGAAGGTAGTGACAAGTCTCGCATGGTGCAGGCAGAGAATTGGCCGAATGCGTGGTGCAGACAGTGAGTTGCAACGAGACAAATCGAAGCCGGGCAGACGTGCATGCCATAGCAGGCTGTCGTTAGAACGTAGGTGCAGGCGCTAGCAAGAGGCGCGACGCAGCCATTATGGCTGTCCACTACACTATCAGGAAGGGCCTGAAAACTTGATAATGACCGCAGTTGGTGGTACGGATACGCTACCACGAGGACTGAAATTAATTCGGGGAGTTTTGGCATTTGAAAATATCAGTATGTCAGAGTTTACGCCCCTGGTAGAGCCTTGAACCGAAGCTGGAGGTGCAGTCCTTCGCATGAGGCATTAGTCGCATCACGCGCTATGTTTTGTGCGCTACGACTTAACAACCCTGGGAAGCTCTACAAAACTCTGTGAAACATCAACTCCGCCTCTTATAGTTTATTCCGCGTTTAAGCGACCGTCAGGGTGTGCCTTTCGTTAACTTGTAAGTAAAATCACGATTCAGGTCTCGTTGTATTCCGGTCCGACAGTTCAACCGTTGCTACCATGTGCTCCACAGCGGGGTGTGAGCAGGGATGGTGACTTGCGCGCGAAGGGGGTTGTCGCGATACTGGACTTGCGCAGCATCTACCGCACTCCCTCCCCCCACCTGAATGCGGTGTCAGCGCAGAGTCAAGAAGACCGAAGGCGAGAGAGTGAGAAGGCGGCGAGCACCGCCGAGCCCGCGCCTTCGCATACTGCCGCACCCTCTGGTCCACAACGGACAATGACCAGGATTTTATACCACACCACGAATAAGAAGCGGTACGGATCCTAGCTGACCCGCAAGTGATCGTGCCACCAGGCCCAATATCAGACAACGTCTGCCGTAGTCCGATCTAGCCCCTGTGTTAGTCCAGAGTATCTACTGCGTGGCGCATTTTGAGGAAAAACATTTCCATCCTACGCTTTTATCACATGTTAACTGCTGTCTGTTTCATTTCAGTCTGCTAAACAACTACTACTGCCAAGCGAAGGGCTGACAAATAGATAAGTTCGTGTGCTATAGATAGTAGAGGCAGCTTCCTGTCAATCCACCTTACGGGCGACGCGGAGCTCAAATGGACAAGTACTTGTTGGAATAACTGAAAAGTGCGCATGTACGCGTCTGCGTGTGAGCGCATAAATCTCGTTGCGTGCACTCAGCCCGTGAATCAGAGCCGTACGCGCGTTAATTTGCCAACTGGTCGTCGAATGAGAGTCGAGGCTGTATGAAAAGGTCAGATGAGGACACCCGACACTCACACATTCACGTAGTTCCCTTCACTATACGCTCGTTACGCATTCTTTCTGATTCACTTATGCTGACGCGAGTGTTTCCACACAACGCACTGCAGTTCAGTTCTGTTCACTTTATTTGAGGGAAATGTAACTATTACGCCTTTGAGCCACCCTATTTGTTGCGAGGAAGGAAAGTATATCAAAAAGTTGGAAACGGAAACATCAAACAATGACTCCAAGTGTTAGACGCACTGGCACTACAAAGTACGTTGCACAGCAGTCAGTCACTGCATAACTATGCTGTATAAGAAGAAACACGATTTCAGCTATCTGCAGGCGCCAAGGTGAATTTCACTATTCGCATGCAATGAATTTGGGGCAAAATAAAATTTACAAAACAGACGCTACTGAAATATACATAGTAATATTATGTTGTGATTAACTGTCATCATAAAGTGTCAAGACGATATCTGTCGGGTGACATTATAGCGTGTAATTGTATGCTGATCCAGCTTCCCTTTCAAGTCTTCGACGGATGTAGACATAACGACACCCAGGGGCAGAGCATTCCAAACCTTAACAACTCTGTTGGAAAAGAAGGACTTGCGTGTGTTCAGCCTGGCGCAAGTCACATTTTGCCCCGGTACGCGTGCATTAATCTGACACTGGTGCGGCGCCTACACCACTCTTGGGCGCACACTCCCCATATTGAAATAGTGAAATGGCTAAGATGACTGCATATGGGTTGAGAGCGCGCTGGCTGACGGGAATGCGACAGGTGTATATCACACCTGTGCTGGCTCCCATCTCCAGACGTGTCGTGCCCTAATGTGGGTGTCTCGGATCTCGCAAACGGAAAATCGCAATATATTTCGCAGCAGAACAAAGCCATTGCAGTCTGACTCTCGGTTCAAGGGAGAATCTAATTAGCCGTCTGTCGGCAGCCTTCCGAACCGCGACTCAGCGTTATAGGACAGTTTTAAGTCCGCCAGAGTTGTACATAATAGTGAGGGATGCAGTACACTGACATGAGCTGTGGTACGTCATGCTCGAGTCCACCCTCTCTAACGTGTGCGCATACATGCGCAAGGGAAGTAAAGCGCTCGCGCGGACCAGGCACAGCCCGATAGACCCTCGCCGCCAGCCACTGTAGCTCACGACTCTTCAACCCGACAGCTGCGCGACAGTTTTGAGTGAGGGTGTAGAAACAATCACCAATGACACTTCAAAGCTGTCAATGCAAAGTTTTTTTCCAAACGAAAAGTAGATGAGGTCATGCTTATGTAGGCTTTGTTTGTTGGAATTGACCGTGCAAACAAACGCGGTTTATGTGGCCCACTCCGTGGCCACATGGTTTACGTCATCGCTCAGGACGGCCGAACTGTGTGGTTTAGTTGATTGTCTGCAGACAGGATAGGTTTTATTTCCATCCGTGAAGGTTTTACTTCCTTCGGATCGAGTGTAAGGTAACCATGGGAACTTCATACTGTGTGCTTCATTGCATACTCCATTATTTGAGGTCCGTAAGCCGCATTTCTCTTGAGGCCTGACTATTGTGGACTTTTGTACCCGATCAGGCCTATGAGCTTCTCAACCCTTTTAGCCACTGTGAACATGTCCACCTCCTCCAGGCCATTGTCGCGTAGTAGATACGATCAGCGTAATACTTTTCACGCAACCCCGCCCTGTAAACAATTGCACATCCAAGTTACCATTGCGCTCTCTTTGAAACAGTAGGGACAATTGTCACTGGCAGTTGACAACTAATCTTACGCTTGAAGATTTGTAAACTAGCGGACAATCAAGAAATACCCGTTCTGGTTGTTCGGGACCGAAAAATCGAACGCAGATTTTGACCATGGCAGTAATATTTGCACTGTAGGCAAGGATGTCGTATGCGGCCCCACCTGGACTCTTTTTCTAGGACATGCTTACTTATTTCATTCCCATAGATCTGTAAAATGAGGATTTCAATCACAATTAAGCCTGCGGGTAGGGCTCGGTTTAGGTTTGGGGTTATGGAAAGGGTTAAAATTGGGGTGTCGGTTAAGGTGGGAATCAGGGTAAGGTTTGCCTACCCCATACCATCCTACCAAGGTGCGGATTTGACCGAGCCATCCACCTGCGTCTGGGTTCGCCTTCGGTCTTCTTGACTCCGTCTTGACACCGGGTCCAAGTGGGGAGTGGGGAGGAGAGAGCGCGGCAGATGCCGCGCAAGTCTACTATCACTATAAACTAACTCACGCGCAAGTCGCCAGATGCTTCACTCTTCAGTGGGGCATGCGGTGGACATCGTCGGCGACGACGGTCAAACTGTCGTGGGGGGATGCAAGACGCCCTGGTGGACCGCATGGCGAAGAAACACACGGATACGCGGGCTGCAATAGAACGAAGAATTTTGCTTCCGTCAATGCTGTCTGTGGCCCCTGCACCAATGGAAACGCTCCACTACTCGGGCTCTACAGAACAACACTCCTCACGCAGGGATCGAAGATTGCGAATCGTTGGGTCGGATGCATTAAAACTTTCCTTAACCACCCATCCACTGTCATCGACGCCGCTATGAAGTCATTGCGCAGCCGTGATGGCTGAGTTTATACTACATTTTTCTGCGTTTTATGGAGACTGACAGCGAGCGAGAAGTGCTATAGAAAACCGATTGTATTTTTATCGACCGATTCACCCAACGGAAATCAATACGGACACGAATCGTCTGACTTCCCTCCCAGAAAAAAATTAAGTCCGCGCAATAATTATCTGGGAACCCGACGCAACCTCCGCCGAATAGTACAATCATGGCGACCTTCGACTGGTGTCCAATTTTACATCATTACTCTGGATGAGGTATCGAGAACAAGTCCCCCAGGGCTTCAAGGACGTGCAGTCGTCCATCTCATCAGGCACAAGGGGAACCGAAAACTCTGTGACCATTAATAAATCACTTGCTTCCACTATACTTCCGGAAAAATCCACCTCATCCTGTGTAATCGCCTTAGCAGCCATCTGAGACAAGGAGTTCCCCCGGAAAGCCAATATAGATTCCAATAGGACCACGGCAACTTTGGTATGGTCTTCTCAGTCCGGCAACTTCAGGAGAAATGTGACGAAATGCATACTTCCACTCCAACTTCGTAGTTCAGTTGAAGGTCTTGGACACGGTGGACTGCGATGAATTCTTGAGAATCGTGCTTGTATTTGGACGTCCTGACCGATTTACGCATAGATACGCCGGTAAAAAGACCACATAATGGCCTGCGTCACAGACAATGGGACAGTCTGAAAGCATTTAGACCCATTCTCTTTAGTCTCGTGCTCCTCTCTATGCTAATGGACGCCTACTCTAGCAGGCGTTCCGGAATATGCATGGTCCACAGGACAGACAGCTAGCCTACAAATACCCCATGCATTTATGTTATAACGGGTTTTTCCACGACTAGTTTTTACCACCAGCCCTTTGCGGACGACTGCAAGCTCGACACCGCAACCGAAGTGGATACGCAAGGAAGCGTGAATCTCCTCGTCGCGATTGTACACACTTCGGACTGGCCATCGGCATGGAAAAGAGCAGTGGCTATGCAGCAACCAAAGCCCAACACTAAACTTAACGACCCTCGCATCAATGTCTATGACACTCAACTCAAGAAAGTTGGCAAATTATTTTACCTAGACAGTAAACTTTTACGCAACACGAAAATCAAAGACGAGGTGGTACACCGGATTTTCAAAGCCAGCTAGATTTTCGACCGGCCACAGTTCTCCCCCTAGAACTGTCACTGATTATAGCCGAGCACAAAACTCGAAATATATAGTGTAATAGTCCGACAACGATACTGAATGCAAAGGAGAAATGAAAGTCTACGCAATCAAGTCAGGATACTCTGTCACTTTCACCTTAGTTGTCTACTGAAAATTCTGCAGCTGAGGTGGCAGGACAGCTGTTTCTAGGGAGGAGGTCAGCAAAATGGATGATGGCCAGTTTTATTATTGTACAAATTAGTCGGCAATTGCACACGTAATTTCCTTAAATTTTTGTGGATCGAGATGTTCTTAACCTTTCGCGGACTGTGGAACCCAACGACTACCAACGTTCTCGAGGAAAAGAACGCTTTCAGACTTTTAATTAGGCATGCGATGAGCTGCTCACTATTTGAGTCTCTTTTCTTTATTACCTGAACAGTTCCTCTGTGCTTGGTTTTCGTCTGGTAGCACGTTGCATGCTATTCAGAGGTGTTTTCACGACTCGATATGACACTCAAGTTTCGTCAAGATAAAACATTTTATCTATTCAAACCGGCCAATCAACTCTAAGGCTGACGCAGACATTTTCTCTCTCGAGGTGTCCTGGCACCTGCTTTATCGAAGCCGGACATTCGTCCTCGTACAGCTCTCATGTTACTCCGACCTATTTTCCATTCATTCCGTAAAGAATACAGTGATGTCTCTTCTGGTATCCAAGCTCCCTTTCCATCCGAGACAGGGTCCGGTAGTCGTGGTGGCTACGCCCTGTCTATAACTTTAGTTGCCGCGACAGAGCGAAAAGTTTGTTCATCCCTATATGAACTTATCAGGTCAACACGCTCTTGAGTACCTGAGGTCTCTATTCTTTCACAGAAACAGCGACGTATGATCTAGCCCAGACAGAAAGTGTGGTTAAAATGGATTTGATATGAGTGCTGGCATATTCTTCTTTACTTACCATGTTTCGTGAGAATCATGGCAGCGATTTATATTCATGCGTGCTTTGATGTGCTACGTAGCATAATTCAATGCAATTCGTGGGTGAATCTGGAGCAAGTGACTTGTGTGTACACCTGAAAAACAGTTTTTAAATGAAAATTTTTATATATAATAACGCCAGAAGTCGAAAGTTGCACACTGTAACTAGATACAGGTGTCGTCATTGGACCGCTTGTGCTATTTCTAGGTGCAGCATACAAATATAAGCCCTTTGATCAAGGAATTCGTTAAAGTCAACCATTTTTTACGGAGACCTGCTTTACCCCATGAGTTCTTGTCGAAACAATCTACAGTTCAAAACACTGTGGGACTGTATACTTAGACATAAGTGGCTATTTATTTAGAAGCGTGAATGAAACAATTTCACTGCACATTACTTTACGCTTTTCTTGATCACAGTGCTTTTTCCGTACTCATCAATGGGCTTAATTTCCTACAAGTGCAAGTGCACAGCGGCATTCCTCAAACGCCCGTCCCAAGAGTGTCGCTTTTTCAAATTTGCACAGCAGTTCGACACGAAATTTTTATGCCAGACTCAATAACATCCTTTTCGTTAGGAAGATCTTGCCAAAGTTTTTGAATAAATTTGCTAGTGAAGTAATAATGCGAATAAATGAAGACAGAAAAAACGCATCCATGTACAGCGTCAGGAAACGAAATTACTTTGTGAACTGAATCCACTGCCTGATTGCGAATTCACCATGTCACTACATCGGTACCAGTCAGGAGTGCAGACCTCATTCATCATATATTATACAGAGGGTTCATAAAAGGGTGTATGCCGGGTAATTGGTCTTTGCTCGGCATAGTCTCTAATGTAGAAAGGGCAGCTCTATGAAGAAAGGGAGTTGTGTTCGGCTAAAAGAAATGAGATACGAATTTTCAGCAGTAAATCTGTGCCGAAACGATGGAGAGCCACAGCTGAGATTATAGGCCGAATAATCTGCACAGAATCTGTGCCAAAATATGGGGCAACCTCAGCACAGATTCCGATTAGAATAACCTAAACCTCTGATTACATTCAGTTCAGATTCTAATCAGAATTGTTATCGGGGATGTAAGTCAAAGTGGACGGCGACATAGGTAGAAAGATGATGATCTGTCACCTAATCGACGTCATCTATGATTCGTTTTCCCTATATCTTCCAATACGTGGATGTCGAGAGAAGGTGCAAAGTTGCATGAGACAGGAATTAGCACTCGGATTTCGTTCACTTTATTAATGCCAATGTAGACATGGGTTTTTCAGCATCATATTTACAATGCATACGCGATGCTATGTGCGGAGAAGACAAATACATTAAAAAGGTCAAGCAAAGTTGATGAAAACTGTGACGTGAATCCCTCACCACTCAAGCGCATTTAAAAAATTTAACTCTAATAGAGGTTCCAAAGGTTTCCACCGGTGATGATATCACAAAAACTGCGACTGACGAAGTTCCACGGTTTGATAATCCAGATACCCTAGTAGCAGAAGGATATCGAGTCGATGTACTCTAATAGAGTTTTTTCGATATACCAATTCTCGTAACTCCATTGGCTACCGTGCTTATGTAAGCTGGTTTGTTATTAGTTGGCGTACGTTTAACGCATTGCGAAATCGCGCGCTTACGCGTGTACGCCACTATCCCGTGACCACAGCATGGAGCAGGGGACGTTACTGCATCTTCTTTGTCCTTTGTTGTTATTGCCATTTATCTGATTATTATATTTGTCCTATTGCCATTACGTTCAAGGAAGTGCCAGAAAGGATAAAAAGACGCCGAATTAGGTTATATGACGGCTAAATATTTAGAGAGACTGAAGTAACTGTGCGAAAACGACGCGCGTTTGGAAATGACTCACAAACTGCTTTACGCAGTTGCTCTATTTTACCTGAATCGATGGAACACTACGGACAGACTTCAACGCCGGTAAAGGAAGTAGTACGTGATTACATAGGATCCCAGGAAAAGACAGAAACCGGGAGCACGGTTATTGTTGAAGTAGGGAATTCATACGTATGGAAGGTGCGCGAGTGGGCCTTGTGAAACAACATTGCACACACTCAACTGCGTGAACTATTGGATCTATTAAGGCTGGCCGTGCGGTAACTGCCAGCAGATCCGGGCAACTGATTGTTGCGCTTCCTGGACTTTCAAGTTAGAAAACTGACAGACGGGATGATAGGGACAACAGTTTACCGTAAGTCAACAAATACTAGGCGCATCCTCCACTTCCGAAGCAACCATCCTGTTGGTCATAAACGCAGTTGTGTCAGAACTCTCTTTCAACGTGATTAAAAACACTGTGGCGACGAAAGTAGCAGGAAGGTGAAGGTGAATTAATTACAGGCCCTTTTTATAGCCAACGGCTATCCGAAGTCCTTCATATGCAACTGCCTCAAAAAGCCTCATTTTTAACGGCCGACTGGAGAAGAGCCTAAGTTCTGGCTCTCAATACCTTATGTGAAGAACTACAGAGGATAATCAAGGTAACAATTTCTCGTTGGGCCCTAACAAGTCATGACTCGGACATTTTATTCCATGTCCTGCAATAATTAATTTCAGAAAGTAACGGCTAAGATATCCTCTGGAGTTCGCAAACCAGTAACCAGGTATACAAGTCTGGGGAGCCAGTGAGGAGCCAAGAAATTGCAGCTGTGTCATACAACAGCAGAAAACTCGACAAGACATGCGTCTGGACTTTCAACTACAACCTACTTCAGAAGTAAGCTATAACCATCTGTCATATGCAAAGAAGAGGCGATAACCGGGGGGGGGGGGGTTATTGGAGGTTCGACGTTTCGAGTAGTTGATTCGTCTACACATCTTCAGAGACTGGAAAGTCCTGCGCACAGCTCCCCTCATATGGCGCCCTTTGTTCAATGCGTGACCCGCCGATACTGCCTGTGTGGCTGCCTCCAACCCGCATGTCAACTTGACCTAAATAGCCCCCGTCGGCCGCGGAGATGACCAATGGCCCTGTCCCGATTAGAGAGCACATTACTAGCACTGGGACATAAGGAACGTGCTAACAGAGATGCTGATTTATCGGTAAAGTTCATGGCACTGCAGACCGCACAAGCCCAGGAAACTGAACAAGTGTTAGTACATAAGCACTCGTCAAAACAAATTACTGTGATCCAAACAAATGTTCTACAACGTGGATCTGGTTTTAACACAACTGACACCGACCAGGCCATCGCCACTGTTTCTTCCGAATCGGTGCTTCGTCAAACTGGCGCCACAGACGAGGCAAAGGACCTCCTTCGACATCAAGTCTCCTCACTTCTCATGTCGCCCTGGAAGACCCATTCCCTGCTAAGAGATGAACAAAAGGCCCTAAAGGAGCTGAAAGCGGACACCGGAACAGTTACTCTGCCTGCTGACAAAGGTCGGTCAACCGCTGTCCTTGACCAGGTAGACTACTGACACAATGCCCTCATGCTACTCAACGATCGAGAGTCCTACGAAGTCAGCGACGCCGCCAGTCTAAGGTCCCTAGTAACAAAGATAACAGAATTCTGATTCGACTAAAGAACAAGGTCATAACCGTCAACGAGTGGTATATGGCAAAGTCTACAGAAACCGCTCTGAGGAGATTCTATGGAATCCTAAAAGTACACAAGCCAGATGTTCCCCTCCGTCCGATCGTCTCACTCTGTGGCACATTCACATACGGGCTTGCAAGCTGGCTATTTCAGAAGCTAAGATTCCAAACTGCAGGCTCACAAACAACGGTGCGCTCAGCAGAGCAACTCCTTGAAAAAATAAGGGCAGTCACGATCGAACCGAAGGAGATGACGGTGTATTTTGACGTCGTCTCACTCTTCAAGTCCATACCACAGGCCCTTGCGGTTCAAACGCTCAGTGACCTGCTACGTCAAAATTGCGAGGGGGGCGATTAACACCGCACAGCTCAGGATCTCATAGAACTCATGAGGCACTGTCTCAAGACATTCCTTACCTTCGAAAGGATCACATACGAGCCAATCAAGGGCACCCCAGTGGGTTCACCAATCTCCGGGCTCATTGCCGAGGCGGTTCTACAAAAACTCGAGAGGCGACTATTCGAGGAGTACAAGCCCAAGTTTTGGGCATGCTACGTTGATGACATCGGACGGGATAAAATCAACTACTATGCGGAACTACTGGAATCAATTATTCCCGATCTGCAGTTCACGATGGAAGAGGAAGTAGGGGACAAACTTTCATTCTCGGAAGTCCTCGTCTGCCGCTGACCAAACGGCAAACTAGCGGCGTCGGTCTACAGAAAACCGATGAATACTCTGCAAGTGCTCAGCTACAACAGAATACCACCCGCTACAACATAAACAAAGCTGTGTCCGCACGCTATACCGACGGGTAAAAACTCATTGCAGCACGCCAGCCGCCAAACTGGACGAGAACTCTTCAGAGCCAAAGGCTATCCGCGGACATTTATTGGACGGAGCCGAAGGCAGCCAAAGAAACGGAATGAAGAGCATGGTCAGTCAAACTCGTGGAGTAGCATTCCGTATATAAAAGGGGTCTCCGAAGCTCGCGCCACTCGGAAAAGGTATTGTCCACAGGCCTGACTCAACAATACGCCGGCAAGTGATGCGGCCGAAAGATCTGATCCCCACGCAGGAGATGTCGGCCGTTGTCTAGCGACTTCAATGCAGCTGCGGAGGGTGCAACCACGTTGGCGAAACCAGCCGACGGCGGCAAACGCCAGTGCACGAGCATAAGTTGGCCGTGCGAAGGTTGGACCCAAAGTCGGAGGTAGCAAACCATCCCGCGCAAATGGGTCACATCTTCAACTTTGACGCCATTGAGATTGTGGGCCGGGGCGGTGATCATATCGCACGGCATGTGTAAGAAGCCTGGATGTCCGCCGACTGCTCTGTCAACCGCTACATCAATTCACCTCCCCCCTATCTGACTTAACGGTCCTTCTTAACGGGGGACAGTCACGGCGCGGGACAATCGGGACCGTCAGTCATCTCCGCTGCCGACGGGGGCGATTTAGGTCATGGCGACATGCGGGTTAATTGCAGCCACATAGACGGCATTGACAGATCACGCATTAAACAAAGTGCGCCATAGGAGGGGAGCTGTGCGCAGGACTTTCCAGTCTCTGTAGATGAGTAGACGAATCAAATATTCGAAAAGTTAGACCTCTAGTAAATCACTCCCGGTTACCGCCTCTTCCTCTTTTGATATTACACCTGGGAATCGCATTTTCATTGCTATTGACGTCTGTCATCCATATGCACATATTCAATCAGGAATGGGGGCACACCGATCTATTGGGTTCCCAAAACGAACAGGCTCCATATGAGTGGCAAAGGTCATGAACAGGCAGCCAACTATCTGGTCAACGTCGGCCAAGTTATAATAGCGAGGAAGGACGACAGAAAGGGCGAGTAGATCGATATAGTACTGTTTCGGACTTATTTTGCCTTCAGTCATCCAGCCATAACCTTGACGGGCAGATGGGACCAGAAACACAGATATGTGCACAGACACACCTGGCGAGGTTGGTCCACCACTCGGTCTGCCAGATGGGTCATAGGCACTTCATCAAAAAAGCACTCGAGCTGCGACGATAGAGAATGGCAGATGGCAAGGCACTGATGAACTTGGGTTCGATGAAGTGTTGGTGACCCTCCAGATAGACCTTCAGTGGTGGACTAACTGCGCCAGCTCTGTCTGTGTGCACCTTGTGTTTTAGGTCCCACTCGATACCTGGCGCACCGTACTGACTTAAATAAACCTCTGTACAACTAAGGGGATTTCCAGGCCCTACGAGTGCGGCTTAAATTACGGAATCGTAGGAAGGAAGTCACGAACGCGGGTGCAACTAAACACAGTTCGTGCACAAACACCGATGACGTCGGTCGCCAGCCCCATTAGAAAGGAGACACCTGCAACGGCTCATCAACCACTGAGGTGACGCACACGTGCAGACGCGATCCGGGACGAGTACAAGGTGTGCATATCGTGGACAACAGATGCTGTAAGGTGGAGGAAGTCAATGGCCGTTCCTATCCCAAAAGCGCTCCCCGATGAGGTGAGGGAGAAAGGCACAGACCAGCATGAGAGTGGTCACCTTCCCCCAGTCCTACACGAACAGCAGTAGGAACGACAGCACGCCGGCGTGTTCAACACCAAAAATACTACAAGGCGCTGTACAGAAACTAACTCCGACAATGGAAGCTTGCTTGCTTCTGAAACGTCAGGATATTAAACCTTAGGTTCCCGTGATCACCTTTTCTTCTCAATTATCCCCGGAGACGCGTATTTTCGCTTTAATTGGCAATATATACACATATGACCGTTGGTCTTCTTCATTTACTTGGCATGCAAACAGTTATTCCACAGCAGCATAACACAATCACTCTTAACAAGCGGCAATATGAATATAAGATCGTTAACAATAAGTAGGCTATCTGCAAGGACGAGATCCAGATAATTCTTCATGCCACTCCCTTTGATTCTCTCATAAAAGTAACATTCTCTACGAGAAAAAAGGATATGTTGGCGAACTTCAGTAGTTTGAAATCGAAAGATCTGTACGAACTTCTTGCTGACGAATTTTTGCGGTCGATCAACGGAGCGTCTTGGTCATGTATTGCCTCTCATCTCATCCAGGTATTGCCTCATCAACATCTGATGACTCATTCGGCAGCCACCATTCGATCAAGAAGTTTATATTTTTTGCCACATACGCATTTAGTTTTAATTCCACTGCTTGCCATTACGTGAACAGGTGATTCTGCATTCTACTGCGATGGTTCCCCCAAGGAGTAAGTTGTCAGTTCACCTCCTTTTTATGCTGTTGGTCCCTACGAATGAAGTGGCGCCCGATGGTGACAGTTTCACAATCCACTATTTCAATCCGCCACCCAGTTTTTATAATAAAAATGACATGCATCTGCACATTTGAAATACATATTTTACTTCACGTGGTTTCTGGAACTAACTCCACGCGTTTGCGTAGGGAAGTAGTGATTTTGCTCCAAAGAGATTTTGGAATTACTTGGGCACAATAACAGTCACATAATGAAGCGTAAAGGCCGACGTAAACGGTTTGGCTATTCCTGCCAACGACTAAGGCACATATGTAGATTGTATTCATTGGCGGCACTGGCAATAACACTAATAATAACCACAAAAAAATCGCGGAATATATCGTTAACACATATGGCGTTTGTCCGAGGACTTTCCCAATTCCTTTAAAAGCCGACAGCCTAAGGAGAATCTCGATTTCGCATTGGGACGGAGGTGGTGTATTAAGTTATTGGCTAGCACGTAATTAACAACTACTCCAAGATCGAAACCTAATTTTCCCAGTCATTAGAGCGGCAGCACACAGCTCCCTGATCTACACATACCAGTATCCTATTACCTCGTTTCACGAAGAAACTTACTGCATGATGCATCATTCATTAATCTAGTACGTCGAATATAGTCATCGATATTACAATTTACAGAATTTATCCGCCATCCACAGCTGAAAATAACTTTTGAAATTTTTGATCTTTCTTACATTTTAAATGTATGCGTTTGTGTCGGGCGATTTTGCAGCCAGTACGGTCTGCCTCTCAACAACCGGTGTGCGTCAACTCACCGCTGTCGGAAACTGCAGTTAATTGTTACAGTCGTATGCTCGCATACATTGTGCCAGAAGAGGAATGCAGTGGCTAGGACACCTACATGTGGCATAACTTTTTGGACTGACTGCCTGGCCAGTATGCTGCTAACCTAAGTTCAGTGGCAAGCATAAATAGGACTGCCCTTATTTGACAGTTGCCACAAGCCACAGACGAGTTTTACACCCTCGAAATAGCAATTAGAACTTTTCACATTATTTAAAAGTTCATGTACTTTTCATCAAGTGCGAGGCGCAGAATATATCATTTGAGTCTGTGGTGTTAATCCCCACTTTTTAGTAGTCTTGTACTACGGTCAATTTCCGCCGCGGTATTCATCTTATTCCTACCCTGAAGGCTCGTATGCGCAAGGATGGAGTCGCCGCTAATAATGCGTTTGATGGCTTCTTCAGTCACGCTAGCAAAGGAAGCTGCATTTATCATTCGGAAAGTCTGCTCGGGGGGTCAACTCGGAATAGTAGAGAAGGGTGTTAATGACTTGCAAACACAAGCTGATCGCAGCGCCCAACACTGTATTGTCTCCTCGCTGTCTCAGAAGTTTCCTGGACTATGTATAATCGGTGATGATTTAATCTTCATTACCTAGTCGTCTGTTGATTCCTTCTGCTAGTGAAATTATTGGCCGTATAATGTAGTCAAAGGTGTTTTCCTTCAGTGTTTCGGCATTTTCGTTCTAATTTGCCATTTATTGCTTCACCGGTATCCTCAGGGTGGGGAGCAGCATCGATCCACATATTTTTCCTCTTTTATTTATTTAGTTGAACATAGTTGTGTCTTAGTTTTATGTTATGTAATTAGATCGATGGTAAGTACAAACATTGAAGAGTGACATGCCATGGCTGCTCTAGTAGAGGTCGTCATTTGACTTTGTGTATTACCGTGGACTCTAGTTTTCCCTATTTTATTTTTAAAGTTGTTAATAGTTGTTGATAATAGCCTTTAGAAGGACATCCTCCAAGCTGCCCATAAAATCTTCGAACTTTATTCTTCATCACGTGTCCGTAAGCTCGGCAGCTGAAGTCAGTCTGCTATTATTTGTATATATAGCCGAAAGTCAAAACTGTATCGTATGATGGTTCCGTCTCTTTCGAATCGAAGTCTTGTTAATTTCAATTAGGAGAAGAAGACCTACAGGGAAAGGATCAACCGCTATCTCACATCGTTGAAGATATGGATGCTCAGGTCCTCAGTAAACGATGTCCCCCAGCTCTAGAGTCTGCTGCTTTGGAAGACGTGGTTGTGTGGGTGGACCCCCTTGATGGCACTGGCGAATTTGCTCAGGCAAGTTTTTTGAGTCCCCTTTATTTTTGCCCGCAACAATCAGTATATGCACGTCGCCTGCATCTGAACTGCTAGTCTTAGTTGTGATTGTTTGCTCCGCTTGCCACGCGCCAACTGTTTCAGGACGCCTTTCTTGGTTTCACGATTTGAGCTTTGCTATGCACAGCCATTTGTGACTTCAGAAATTAATGTCCTCTTAAGGGTTAGGACATCCATCCAAACGTTGGACTGGGCTGCGTATCTCGTCCATGCCTTACTGTAACTCCCACCATAACAGAATAGACATGCGACCATCCTAAAAAAGTACTAACTGTCATTAGGTTCGTTTTTGTGGCATGCCTCAAGCCTTGCGATTCGCAAATAAACCCCCCTGGCCTAACCGGAAGATGTGAAATACACACCAACTATTAGCAAGTAAATTATGATTTACGAGGCTTGTGCACCATATCCGGTTAGATAAATTTGTTTTTTTGGGGTAAAAACATATGTATATACATATATTTATATCAGAGGGGAGACGACAGAGTGTAGGGGTGGATTGATACAGCACTGTTTCGGGCTTGTTTGCCTTCATTCAGCCAATCATAACCCTGACCACCAGCTGGTACCGTAAACACAAAAATGCGCTCAGACGCTCGTGGCGCAGCTAGTCCACCACTGGGGTCTACCAGATGGGTCATAAGCACTTCATCGAAGCGAAGTTCATTAGTGCCTCGCCACCTGTCATTCTCTGTCGCTGCAGATCGGGTATTTATTCACTCAGGAATGGGCGCACGCCGATCCATTGGCTTCTCCAGGCCTCGATTTTTTCCCTGGCTACGCGGTCATTGCCCTCGACCCAGAATTTCGGCGTTCTAGAAGGCGAAAGTGTGTCCAGAGTCCGCGCAGTGTTCCGCCACCAGAGACAATAGGTCCATTCTCCTCACTGTCCGCATGTGGTCGTTAACGCGGGTTTGTAACCGTTTACCTGTCTTTCCGACGTAGTTAGCTTCGCAAGAGTTAGACTGGGCCCGTTAGATGACATTTGTCGTCTCACCTCGTGACAATGGGGCCTTCGGTCTCATAACCAAATGTCGAATGATTGAATCTGGTCGATGAGCGATCCCGATCCCCAAGGGTCTTGGGAGGCGGGAAACTCTCAGAGACGCGTCGATGTATGGCAGCGCACGCCAGACTTTTGGCTGTTCTGTCACCCGATTTTGGCCTGGTTTAGACTGCCTGCTGCGCTTGATGAAGTTACGGTGGTATCCGTTGGCCATAAAAAGGCGCCGAAGATAGCGGAGTTCTGTCCTTCTGTCATCCGGTTCGCTGCAGTGTGTTTCAGCTCTACTGTAGAGGGTTTGCTCACAGCTGCGTTTGTGACATAACGGGTGTTTACTGCGATAACTTAGGATTTGGCCTGTGTTGGTAGCCTTCCTGTACACCGTCGTTTTTATGTGCCCGTTGGGTTTTCGATGGACAAGAACGTCCAGAAGCGGCAGTTGGTTGTTGTTTTCCGCCTCCATCGTGAATTTGATGTCCGGAAAAACGCAATTCAGGACACTGTGAAATTCCTCGATCATTTTTCGTTTGATGATGACGAAGGTGTCGTCGACGTACCGAGTCCAAAACTTTGGCCTGTGAGTTGTGAAAACCGGGCTCTCTAGTTTTTGCAGAACTGCCTCAACGATGAAGCCGGAGAGAGGCGATCCCATCGGCGTCCCCTTAATTTGTTCGTACATGATCCCCTCGAAGGTGAAGTACGTCTTCAGGCAGAATTTTAAAAGTTGGACTAGATATCTCCGTTTCACTGACTTGCCCGTCTCGTCTTACTGCCTCACGAGCAATTCGCTGACCGTTTCGATTGCCAGGTTCTGCGGGATTGAAGTGAAGAGAGAGGTGACGTCGAATGACACCATGACCTCGTCTGCAGTAAGTTACGTTCCCCTGAGCCGTTCCAGAAACTGAGTAGCTGAACAGACCGTTGTGGTTGCGCCTGAGGTGAGAGGCCTCAGGTGTCGGAACAGCCATTTAGCCAGATTGATTGTTGGCGCGCCGCGAAGTGACACGATCGGTCGGAGGGGGACATCGACCTTGTGCACTTTGGGTAGTCCGTAGAACCTTGGTGCGGCTGCATCTGTTGGTTTAATGGCCAGTCGTACCGACTTGCTTATTACTTTGTTTGTTTGCATTTCAGCGAGCGTTTTGTCCAACTGCGTCAACAGCTTCCTCATCGGCTCATCATCGCATTGGAGGTAGGCCTGTCGATCATTCAGCAGGTTGTTAGCCTTCTGGCTGTAGTCGGTATTGCCCAGGACAACTGTAGAACGCCCTCTGTCTACTGGAAGTACCACAATGCTCGTGTCGACCTTCAGTTTCTTGAGAGCATCCTGTTCCGCTCTGGTGATAATTGTGCGTGGTTTGTGTGCCATCACCAAGGTGGTTACCTGTTGCCGAACGAGATGTTTTGTTTCGTCGGATTCTTCGGTTTGTTTTAGAATTGATTCCACTGTTGCCACGAGGTTGACCGGATCGGCGTCTGTGGTACTGAAGCAGGCCTCGTGACTCAGCACTTTTAGTTGTTTAGGAGTCAGCTCTTTGGAGGATAGATTGTGGACTAGGATGTCGGTTTCCTCCTGAAACGAGCGGCTAATATTTCGAAGCTTATCTGCCAGCTCGATATCTCGTTTTGCTCGTAGTTTCCTGGCCCGTTTATCAATCGCCTGTTGCTCAGCATAGTTCCGTCTTCGCCGATGAGTTCACTGCATTTAGCAACCGCTTGGCTCAGAATCCCGTTATATTTCTGCAGTCGAAGAGGATATATATACATATATCTGTAAAGGAATAAATAATATGAATTACTTAAGATGAGAGATTGATATTCTGCATGTTACATACATATATCAGTACCCGTATGCGTTAGTTTGTTTGATATGTGAGTTAGTCTTTATTGTATACTGAGCATCCAGAACCGATTTGCGTAGTCCGTTGTGATAAAACTCTTTTCAAGGCAACACTTGACCCAGTGTCCACAGATTTTACTAGCGGTGTTTGACCTATGAAGCCTTGAACTACGCGGTTGGCTGTTTATCTTTCGCGTTAGTCGATAAATCTAATTCCTCCCCCATTTTTCGATTTGATTTTACGTTTTGATACATCTGTTCAACAAAGACGAAGACAGTTTCTGGCAGTATATTTGCGGGGTTATTAACTATCATAAGGCGGCATTCTAGGACCACCTGCTGTCTTGTACTCCAAATCAAATATTTGGCGCGAATGGGAAACACGCCTCATAACTTCAGGATCCAAAATCAAATATTTGGTACGAATGGGAAATACGCCTCATAATTTTAGGATAGGGGCATTATTCTACAAAATCTATTTCTTAGCACTGGTGTAAGCCAGTAAACGGACAATGTTTTCTTACTACCGGTCGTCCCGAGAATCGCTTACTTACTGACGCCATCTTTCGCGATCGCAGTCTGTACGGGTGCCGATGCCGTAGTGACCTAGCGTCTGACAAATTGTGGACTCACTACTTATGCTTTCACGGACAACAGTTCTGAAAGTAGATCACTCTTGAACGGTTAAACAGCTTCTTTTCTGTGGTTTGTGTTTTCAGTTACTCGCAGTTGACAACTCACAGTCAATAGATAATCTCAACTTTTACTCACACTCTCTGCAGCCATACTTTCCTGGTTCTCGCCTAGTTTTTAGGGACCATTAGGTAATTGGTAAGATATGCTAGTTTTGTATCCTTATTCTTGTCGTTATCGTCAGCATAATCATCATCATCCGCAAGCTTGATTCAGAAGTACTGGCCCAAACAGCTGACCCACTCCTCACGCAAATATGGGGTCGAGAAAGTTGGCTGGGGCTTATTCATGCCTTTTTCAGCCGGTCATACCGCCGATCAGCGTCTGCGACCGGACACAAATGTTCACACGCACAGCCCGTACTGCTCTCACGTGAGGTCAGCCTTTACTGGGGTAAGTAGAATATTTCTTCACAATAAAATGGATTTAACTGGCGTCTTAGAACAAACTAGCTCCATACTCTGATGGTAGGAATCTCGACCAGATAATTCCCTGCCAGGCGACAAAGGAACCACGTAAGCGTTACCTTATGTGACAGTGGGCACTCCGAAGTGGCATTTTGAATCCGAATGTATGGTTGCAAATTGTCCACATATTGTCAGTAATCCACCAGCAGATGCAGTGCATGGGATAATTGAGATTTACGCATCGAGACAGTGAGCAGACGGAGGGTGCAGTGGCAAGCCCACTTATTTGGAATCTGAGCCGTCCTCCCTTGTTGTGAGAGATCCTGGTCCTTTGTGCATGGACCAGGTAGCACGCCTAGGTGGGGTTCACGCGTCACCAGTCACCTGTACTCTCTCCCGCCTCCGGTTCTTTTGACTCTGTCAAGTGGGAGACGAAAAAGTGCGGTAGATGCTGTGCAAGTCCTCTATCGTTATAAATTAACTCACGCGCAAGTCACTGTCCCTGCGTACCACCTGTCATGGTAGCGTCCCCAGCTGGGAGACGAAAAAGTGCGGCAGGTGCTGTGAAAGTCCTCTATCGTTATAAATTAACTCACGCGCAAGTCACTGTCCCTGCGTACCACCTGTCATGGTAGCGGCCCCAGCTG
>CACRXP010000329.1:84213-115880 GCA_902702965.1 Spirometra erinaceieuropaei | reverse complement strand
CCTTTGACTTAGCTTCCTGTATCGCGCGTGTGGATGCCTTCAGGGTGACGTGCCGGTACTGTGCAATGTGTTTACCACTCTGTCCTATTCCTTTTCAGCGAACCTTTGCCCCAACACGCATCGCTTTAATGAGAGACAAAAGACCTCTGGCTATCTTTTGTACCTTAATTAGCATATATATGCATGCAGGAGCATCGTTGACTTGTGGCCGGCTGGAGACGGCCAATAAACGAGAATCTCCCGCAGAATTCAACCTGGTCTTCCGCACGTACGAAAATGCGGCCGTCACGAATGCCCCATGAGGTGGCCTCGGCGACGGTGACTTGCGCATGGAGCAGAATTTCGACGCATCTATCTCACCAGCCTCTCTTTGGCGACAATACAAAGTTAAGAAGCCGGGGGGGGGGGACGTGTGCGCGGTGGCTGGCGAAGTTGAACTGCCTGTCCATGCGCGCCGTACATGAGCTGTCCCCCACTCTACGAGTACCAGCCTACATCTAGCTAAGGGCTTTCGGATCTCGCATAGGTTAGGATGTCGCGATGGCCACATTAAGAAGTCGTTGCAGTTTGATCCTGAGAAGAACTGGGTTATCCCAAGCCTCGGCGGATGGCGCGGCGTGATGGGTTAGAGCGTTGGCTGCACTAAGGCCTCCCCTTGCTGTCGTGGGTTCGAATTCCACCGAGGCACGGAGTTTTTCACGGTTGGGCCAAAGTGAATTATTTGAAATCTGGTAGGGGGCACTCACCGATCGTTTTTATGGAACTCACTCGTTCCTTTGTGCCTTACGGGCTCTCTCTCTCTCTCACCGGGCCACGAGCCCGTTGCCCTGTCGGTTTAGATCGGGAATATGCAATGGTAGGCGTGGACTTCTAACAAACAGGTCGCGAGTTCGAGCCTCGGGTGTTCCACACTTCGGGGTTGGGAATGACTGGCTGACGACGGCTAATAAGCCAGAAATGGTCATTCCAGTCTCCCTTGTCTTTGTCGGTATTAACATATTGCCTATTTGAAATCTGCCAAAACACCTCTGAATGACGTGAGCCTGGTAGTCACCTGGTGGATTCCCAATGTATTACTTAGGGAATCCTGCGTGGGCGGTCAACTTACTGGATCAGATTTTGCGGATTCCAGACGTTGCAGTAAGTTGGGCGGGTAAACGTGACCCAGATGTAATTCGACTCACATCGTCCAGTGGGGTCTCGTATCCCCAATGGTTAGAGCGTTGGCTGTGACAAAGCCTCCCCTTGCTGTCGTGGGTTAAAATCCCACCGAGGCACGGAGTTTTTCAGAGTTGGGCCAAAATGAATTATTTGAAATCTACCAAAACACCTCTGAAGCTCATCAGTTTTATTACGGTGAGGAATGTGCAGATTCGTCACCCTCTCACGTACATCGTCGCCATGTGGCGCTGACACAGATGACCACCTCATCTCCACGTGCGACACACGACCTGGCTCGGCGTCACATGCCAGGCCCACCGAGCGACATTCTTAGGCGTTTGCAAACTGGATGACATGCATGCTGTCGGAGCGGCTTGTAATGTCATGCCTGCGTAGCAAAAAAAGAGAAGGGCCCAGAAATACATTATACTCTTAACGAAGTAGAACGGCATAATACATCTATGCATGACAATTCGACCATCGCGAGCAGCAATGCGCACTGCTACACTACAAGGTGGGCACAACGACTACACATAAATTAGTTTGCATTGGGGCAGAATTGCGCAGCGCCTACCACACATACACACACACACACACACAATCTCTCTCTCCACCATCGCCATACTTGCCTCGACGACGGGACAAAAGCAAAGGAGCCAGGGATCGGCGTGTGCACACTGGCTACTAAAACTAAACCACCCTGTTATCGTGCCACATTTGGAGCCTGGTTAACTCGCCAACGCGTGAGGAGGTTCAAACGACCGAGTCACGTCATGTAACGTAGTGGCTGACAGAGCTCAAAACACCCCTTCTACGCGTGCCATGCACGATCCGGCCCGGCGTCACGTACCGGGCCCACCGAACGACGTGCTTTGCGTAATGAGATGTGCATGCTCTTAAATGAGACTCTTCGCCCACCATACAGGCGTTCGCAAACTGGACGACATGCATACTGTCGGAGTGACTTGTAGTGTTATGCTTAGAGGTGCCGTGTATCTGAGTGTTGTAATGTTCGTGTACAGCGTAGCGTAGGCTTGTTTGCAGTTAGAGCGAACTGTTGTGGTAGAGTGTGGGTACGTTGTTTTATTGAGGATTGCTATGGATGATCATATGACCGGGTAGGCTCATGCGGTGGCCGAATGTCCTGAGTCAGTTTGGGCAGAAGACACGAAAGTGTCGGGCGTGCATATGTGGCTCTTGAACTGATTCCCTGGTCGCAGTGCAACTTACTCTCAAGTAACCAACCAGACCGATGAGTTCTACAAAAGAGCCATTACGATGAAGGTAGGTTGAAACTAGATGCCGGAGATGCCGTTGGTGGCGGTGATGAGGGGATAGGTGGGTGAGTGAGTGGATTCCTCTCCACTATGTCACTGGAGGTGCCGCCGGTGTGTCATGGTTGTTGAGGTGGTGCGTGTCTTGAACTTTGATTGGTAATGCGTAGGTGTTGGGTGTTCACAGCGTTGATCCGCTATATGCGATGTTTGTTTTGCACACGTCATCTCGCTCTGGTCTCTTACACACGATGGGCTTCGTTAATTACGACTTCACTTCTCATAGCAGTATGCCACTCAAGGACTTTCCGGATATCCTGACTAATATATGGCTATTCGTCCATTTCCGACCTGTTTGTGGATACCCCTGGCGACCCCGCTGTGTACTAATCGTCTGGGCAAGCTTTTGTCATCCAGTCTTGCGTCGTAGTCCGTAAAAGAACGGTCGGTTTGTCGCCCTTATACCGTTGTGTATTGCTGATCGAAACCGACAGGACGACGAGCTCGTGGCTCAGTGGTTAGAGGCGCTGGACTTCCAACAAACAGGTCGCGAATTCGAGGTCCAGGCGTCCCACACTTCAGGGCTGGGTATGACTGGCTGACGACGGCCAATAATTCAGAAGTGGCCATTTTAGTCTGGTTCCAGTGATCGCATCTTCGTCTTCTGAAATGCTACCTGGAACTCGCCTGTTCGCTTCTATCAGCATTTTAGTCTCCCTTGTCATTGTCGGTAATACCATTCTGCCTATATCATGCGCAGCTGTGCGGCTGCTGGTTGGGCGCGAGAGAGAGCCCTAAGAAACAACGGGACGAGTGAGTCCCGTAAAAACAATCGGTGAGCGCCCTTCCACCAATCCATTCTGTATCAGGTCGACGTGGGCACCGAGGGTGTCGTTCCCCTCCGGGGTCACGTTGTTTGGGTTACTTTCCTACCACTTCCCCTCAAGAGGTAGCTGAGTTGAAGGTGGAATAGTCTTCTTGTTTGCCTTCCGTATGTTGTCCACGTCTCAGTCCCTCTCAGGAGCTTATCCTGGTCAACAGCTCAATACATCCGCAGATTCCTGTTCAGCTGAAAGCCGTGGCGGTTACAAAGTGAATAGCACAGCAGTCTGAAGGCCTGACTGGCTTTGGAGACCCGGTGATGACATTACTTCCGATCTTGAAATTGCAGCTCCCCGGTATTCTTATGTGTTTACTGCTGAAGGGCGAGCTCCACTGGCATTGATCCTATTTTCTCTGTGATGACGGTCTAACTGGTGCTGGTTGTCAGTCCGGAGACTGTGAAGCCAGAGGCATAGAGGTTTGTTCTCTACTGCACATAGGCATTCCTCGCAATGTTGAGTGCCAAAATATCCGCGAATAGAGGGCTATGAACACTGGTAGTGGAGACTGGCGTAATTTCCTGCATGTGCCGAATGTCAAGCAAATGTTCGTCAGCTCGGTAGACGACGTTGATTCTTGACCCCTGCTTACGGTAGACCCCTGTCAATAGAGCAGAGAACACGAGAGCGAGGAGTGTGGGAGCAAGTGCAGAAACCTGCTTCAGATCTCTTTTCATCCCTCTCAACGCCCGATGGCGCCGATGATCATGTCGATGTTTTTCGGTTCCCTCGGAATCCACATTGACTTGCATCCAAAAGTCCTTACTCCTATTGTAACTACGGGTGACTGAGTAGGACGTAGGTGAGGGACTTAATACGATGTTGAAAAACTAAACGAATCTGTGGATGTCAACTACTTGCTGGCCTCCTTTGCGTTTGTATGGGGGAGGGGGCGATAGTGACGTCCTTGGGGCCTAATTGATTTGTCCCTGCCTCCGCATCTACTGGAACAACAAAGTGAATTTTCCCACGAGCTGATGGCCGCCATACTCGTAAAGTCAACCTGTGCTTAAACCAACGCCCGGGGCTTCGTTTATGACAAACAAGCTTTATGTATTCTTGCAACGAGGGCAGCTGGTCTAGGTATACTTTGTTTTTCCTTGGAGGGAATTTGCTGATAGCTTCGTCAGATACTGTGCATGGTCGACTCGCAACACCGCTGAACCGATCAGTTCAGTGTTCCTGGATCCGTGATTTTTTTTCCGTTAGGAGGATTGTTTGGTTGCAAATGAATAGCGACTCAGTCACTCAGGAGCATCAGACCGCCCTGATGGAAGCGGGAGATTTATTCATTTCATAGCGGTCTGCAAATCCGTAAACATCATCATTCCTCCTTTGCGTTAACTGGAGTAATAAGGTGGCATTCTTGTCAGTGAGGCTTTTGATTGGCTCTCGCAAAGACTGGTATATGTCATGGGAATCGGGCCGTTTATAATAGACTTAGACGGCATGTTCACTCTTGCTGAAAGTGTAGGCTTCATTGAGTTGCCCTTAAGTTTGGATCTACCGGAACAACAAATTGTATTTATTCCCGAGTCACTGCTCACGGCAGACTTCTGCCAGTAGTGCGGACAGCGCGAGACCGGGAATTGTGGAAACGAGCACATAAACCGGTTTCGCATTTCTTGACATTCCTCTCGTCGCAGGATGGCGGCGAATATCATGTCGATGGTTCTGCGGTTCCTTCGAAATCCATACGGACATACATTGAGAAGTCTTTACCCCCGACAGTTCGACCGTCGAGTGCGACGATGTCCACCGTGTGCTACACAGCAAGATGCATCAGGCACGGTGAGTTGCGCGTGAATTAGTTCATAGTGATAGTGGACTTGCGCAGCATCTACCGCACTTTCTCTCCTCCACTCCCCACCTGGAGCCGGTGTCAAGACAGAAGCAAGAAGACCGGAGACGGGGGAGTAGGCAAGTGGCTGGCGCGGCCGGACCCGCACCTAGGCGTGCCACCACACCCCCTGGTCCGCAACACACACTTGACCACGATTTTTAACCAACATCAACAACACCCCAACAGGAGCGAGGAGGACGAGAATGATGACTGGAGAGCCATGCCCACCACCTGCATACCCAGCGGGGGCGCAAGCGCATCTACCAGCAGGGTACCAGGCGTCAGGGGACTTCCAGCGCGTACCAGGCTGCTAGAGCCTTAGTTTGCTGTTACTGGCATAGCACACGCTTTCGGACCTTTTGACCACTACCACCACCACCACCACCATTACGATGCGCACGTTAATTCAAGTAAATTTTATATAGAAAATGAAAAACATTCCTCCTTGTATCCATCTGGTAGCGAATTGTGTTTTCAAATTTTGTACTTCAGGAAAAGGTGCCTTTCGCTTTCTATACATTTATAATTTCGATATTTTTTAAGACTGTTAGATGTTCAGTCATGAGTCATCGTATCTGTCCTTATGAAGTACACATCCATTGCACAATTTTGCAAGCCCAGTGTGCGCTCGGGCGCCTGAGTAGAGAACAAGTGGAGAGTTTTTCCTAAGATATCGAAAAGAGAGATGATTCTGTGGATGTCACTTATTAGCTAGTTTCCTCTTGCCTTTGTGTGGAGGTGACAATAGTGACGAGTAACTTGTCCTTGCCTCTGCATCCACCGTAAGACTTCCGATTAGCACTCACAGGAGCCTGGCAGTTTGGTAGGGACATAGACGGGCTGTTAAACTTTGTTGACCACTCCGCCCGTGAGTGCCTTCGTTCGTCTTGCCGTAGATGCCGCGCCAGTTTGCTCCACAAGTGACTGGCGCTCGGCCAATCCGTGAGGTAGCACTATACTGTTAATTTGGGTACGATATACACGATCAAGAAATGCAACGGGGAAGAAAGTACGGTTGGAAAGATCATAACATTCTGCCTATATCATGCGCCGCTGTGCGGCTGCTGGTTGGGCTCTAGTGATAGCCCGTACGGCACAACGGAACGACTGAGTTCCGTAAGAACGATCGATGAGCGCCTCCTACCACTGTATATTCCCGATCGAAACCGACAGGACAACGGGCCCGTGGCCCAGTGGTTTGGGGCGTTGGACGTCTAACTAACAGGTCACAAGTTCGAGGCTCGGGTGTTCCACACTTCGGGGTTGGATATGACTGGCTGACGACGACTAATAGGCCAGAAGTGGCCATTCCAGTCTCCTTTGTCTTTGTCGGTAATGCCATTCTGTCTATGTCATGCACCGCTGTGCGGCTGCTGGTTGGCTCGAGAGAGAGAGCCAATAAGGTACAACGGAACGAGTCAGTTCTGTAAGAACGATCGGTGAGCGCCTCCTACCATTGTATATTCCCGATCGAAAACCGACAGGGCAACGGGATCGTGGCTCAGTAGTTAGAGGCGTTGGACTTCTAACAAACTGTTCGTGAGTTTGAGCCTCAGGTGTTCCACACTTCGGGGTTGGACATGACTGGCTGACGACGGCTAATAAGACAGAAGTGGCCATTCCAGTCCCCCTTGTCTATGCCGGTAAAAATATTCTGCAGGTAATTTCATAGATATTTTTGGTCTACTGGACGAAATGCCTTGGTGAGGGGTTCTGTCTTATGAAGCACGTAGAATGTAGTTCGAGATACCTGGTAGAAACGGTCATAGCAAAAGCGTTGTAAACGCCGGCACCATGAGTTAGTAGTGTCAAATACAACTCCGGTGTGATTGAAGGGATTCAAAAGTGTCTAACCAATATCTAAAATCTTGGAAATAGACTGAATTTTAGACTCATTCTAATGTAAACTGCATTCCTTCAGGCATTTAAGTACCATTTGCGATTGCGAGATGCTGGGGCAGCGAGTGAGACGACTCCAGGCGCGAGGTCCTGGTAGTCGTGACTATCCTGTTGCCAGCAGGAGGTCGTTGTCTTTACAACCGCTGATTCCATGGGAACCCAACACTTTCCTCCGGGCAATGTGGCTCGCTCCGCTGCGGTCATCAAAGTCAAGAGGAACGACCAGCTACTCCGTCTTCGACACAGTTGCGTAGAATTTGCACTCCCCTCGTCGGAGGTAGACATTGGGGAGGGGGGGGTAAACACCGATAATGGTGCCGAATTTGGCTCAGCGAAGAGGCAGATGCAAGCTCATATGGCCGTCGTTGATGTCGTTGCAGACAAGACAGTCGTCCCACGATGTCGTTCCAGGTGGCAAGGACTAATCCTGCGTCGCGTTGCTCTGTCTTTGGGCAGGCTCTCAAGAAGAAAATGTAACCGGCATCCACTTTCTCCACCTAGCCTTGTTCGGAGAAGCGGGTTCCGTTGAGAGCAGTGATGCCCAACTTGTAATGCGCCACTTCTCGAGCGATTAGCGTTGTCTTCCGTTCCAGCCGGTTGCTCCTCGGATTCTCCAGTAGAAAACGAGCATTCCAGGCTTCCCGAGACGGCGGAATCATCCGCAGAAATGCTATGGCTTTTTGGCAACGATGGAAGCTGCCTAGTCTTAAGGTGTCTTCTTGAAATGCGAATAATTTCTTAGGTCTTTTCGGCGCCACTCTTCCACTGGGCTCACTTAAGCAGCCTGTGATATGGGGTTGGGGGAGACAAATGTTGTTTATTCGATTGTTCCGACCGTGAGTTATTTATCTGTGAACCACGGTCTACTTGCAGATGGCTTGATCTCAGCGTGTGTCTAGGGCACCTTTTTGGTCCCTTTCCCTTGAGGGATGCTGCGCCTATATGAGGCTGCCCAGACACCTCAGACGGCTGACAAACTCCCCTATGGGAGATCGATCCCAGTTAACCTGGGCAGTCTACGGAGTTTCGTGTCGCCCTCACCGCAGGACTTTTTTAAGTGGAAGTAGGTAAGGAAGGAATAAGAGGGATGAGCGAGGGAGGGGATGGGCAGGAAGGGAGAGGAAGAGAGGGGACAATAAAGAGGGAGAAGAAGGGATGGGAGGGAAGGAGGAAAGGGAAGGAAGGGAGGGACGGGAAAGGGAATAGAATTACTGGGTGTGAGGACACAAACAGCACCGGATACCGTTATCTGGTTTAGCCGGCTGGTCGAGGTGGCTAAGGGGGTGTGGCCACTAGGATGAGGCTAGTTTTGAGGAGCCACATATGAGAGTTGGGTGCCCGTTAAGGACCGTGAGTAGCAGTTACGAATGGTCCAAACTACCACTCATGTACGAGTGTCCCTAATTGGACACTCAGGCACCGCCAAACATTCATGCATGCATAACATTTATGAATTCATACGAGGAGGAACCAACAGAAATGTGAGCAGATTGATAATGCACTTTTTCCGGCTTATTCTGCCTTGATTTAGCCAAGAAAACCTGCTTACAGCTGCTGCTGTCTCCGATGATGATTATGAGCGGGATTCTGAAACGTCGGGCGACTAAAGTTCGCATGTACTTCTTCTGTAGCCTGGGCTGCTGAGGGAACAGACCGAGGGGTCATTCTGCAGTTTATGCATGCAGCCTAGGCACATGTCCTTAAGGTCATGTTCTGGTGACCCGACACGCCGAAGTCACAGTGTGGGCATCAGTTCACACGGGATCGTGCGTCCGCCGATAGGGCAGCAAGCTATGACGGTCGCGTATTCCACGAGCGTATAGGCGAGATGTACTAGCACCGAGATACCCACGGCTACCAGGACCTCCTGCCTGCCATCGCCTTGCTCACTACTTAAATAGCTGAAAAGACGTGGTTTACATCAGGATGAAATGAGTAGTCAGTTTATTAAAGCACATCTTAACGATATTTGTCACTGTGATCTCTTAGGGCTACCGTTTACAACGTATCTGTTACAACTGTCTCAACTGAACTACTCGAATAATATTGTTCGTTTAATGGACCCAGAAATTCCTAGGAACTTTCTTTTAGACACTACCTTTTGTCCTTCGTACCCGACGACCGCATACTCAGTTGAGTAGTATAATACTACCTCAAATCATATTCCCATGTCTGGCAGGAAATTAGTCTTCTATGCCCGACAGTTGAACCGATCCAAGCGACGAAGCTCACCGCGTGGAGAATCTGGCGTTCTCTGTTCCCTCATCGCCTTTGTTCCAATGACAAGATGACGGGCAGAATGGCCGACAAGTGTGAACGTTCCGTCTAAGTCTCCCATAAACGGCCAGATTCCCATGACATATACCAGTCTTCGCGAAGGCTAATCAAAACCCTCACTGGCGATAATGCTACCCCATTACTCCAGTTAACGCAAAGGATAAATGTTTCTCTATGAATGATGATATCCACGGAGTTGCAGACCGCTATGAAATGAATAAATTTCCCGCCTCCATCAGGGCGGCCTGATGCTCTCCCAAACTGGGTGACTGAGTCGCTGTTCATATCCGACGGAACAATTATCTTGACTGAAAAAAGTCGCGGATTCAGGAACTCTGAACTGAGCGGTTCAGCGGTGTTACCAGTCGGCCATGCGCAGAAAACTCCCTCCAAGTAAAACCAAAGCAAAGCCCCCGGGCGTTGGTTTACTCATAACCGAAATTAACAGGTATGGCGGCCGTCAGCTCGTAGAAAAATGCACTTTGTTGTTCCAGTAGATGCGGAGGCCATGACAAATTAATTAGACCTCAAGGACGGCATTATCGCCCCCCCCCCTCATACAAACGCAAAGGCGGCCAGCAAGTATGGGACATCCACAGATTCGTTTAGCTTTTCAACATCGCAAAAAATGCCTCACCTACGTCCTACTCAGTTAGCCGAAGCTACACTAGGAGTAGGAACATTTGGATGTAAGTCAATGTAGAATTCGGGGGAATCGAAGAACCATCGAAATAATCTTTGCCGCCATCGGGCGATGAGAGGGATGTAAAGGGATCTGAAGCAGGTTTCTGTACTCGCTCCCACACTCCTCGCTCTGTTGTTCTCCGCTCTCTTGACAGGGGTCTACCGTGAGCAGTGGTCAAGAATCAACATCGTCTACCGAGCTGACGAACATTTGCTAAACATCCGGCACATTCAGGAAATTCCGCGAGTCTCCACGAGCAGTGTTCATAGCCCTCTATTCGCGGATTTTTTGGCACTCAACACTGCGAGGAAAGCAGATGCGCAGTAGAGAACAGACCTCTATGCCTCTGGCTTCAACAGTCTCCGGACTGACAACCAGCGCGAAGTAGACGGTGGTTATACATCGACCGTAATCACAGAGAAAATAGGATCAATGTCATTGGAGCTCGCCCCTCAGCAGTGAACGCATAAGAATACCTGGGTGCTGAAATTTCAAGATCGGTGATAATGTCGTCACCGAGTCTCCGAAGCCAGCCAGACCCTCGGACTGCTGTGGTATTCAGTTTGTAACCGCCACGGCTTTCACCTGAACAGGAATCTGCGGATGTATTGAGTTGCTAACCAGAATATGCAGGATAAGCTCCTAAGAGGGACGGAGACGTGGACAACATACGGAAGGCAAACAAGAAGACTATTGCACCTTCAACTCAACAACCTCTGGAGGGGAAGTGGTAGAAAAGTAACCCTGAGGGGAACGACACCCACGTCGAGCTGAGGCAGGATGGAGCGGCCGTCATAGAAGAGGATGACGAAAGTTTGTCCAGGCAATTAGTACAGGGTCGCCAGGGATGTCCGCAAACAGATCGGCTAGATGCGAAGATACAAACACACTCTGAGGACCTCACGCAAACACCTGTACATTTGCACAGTTGATGGGCGAACTTATGTTCGTTGACTAGTCTTCTGGATACTGCTAGGAAAATTTTCACGGCCTCGGACAGAATCGGCATCAACGAAGCCCGTCGTATACAAGGGGTCCGAAAGACTTGACTTGCGTAAATCAAACCTCAGACATCCCGGATCAACGCTGCAAACACCTGACACATGGCATCTTGGACACATTGCCAACTCAACAACCAACTCAACAACCTAGATACGTTGCCACCACCTCCAGCAATATCCCAAATGTAGATCAATCCGGCAACCATAGGGTGTAGGACTCCAACTAACTTGAGGTAGACTATGGACCGTTTTGTGCACGAGAGTTACATTGGATCCTTAACACTACCGTTAACGTTTCTTGGATTCCCAACTGAATGTGAACTTTCCAGCAGCGGTTAGTTCAAATTTGTTTCCTTTTGAAAATTGCTTTTTGCTTATTTTGTAATTATCGCGCAAACTTTTGTTGCCATATGGCAGCGCAAGATAAGACTTTCGACAGAAAATTTCTTATTTTCTGTATTTTCTTGCACTCCGTCCGCTCTCCGTCCCACATTTTGCCCCACCCGTAAAATCTCCTCTACCACAATTCCCGTATGACACGGTTCACACAGGCTATCTCATGTTATTTAGGCTCCTAAACCCTACCGTTGTCAATCCATCCACTTGCCCTCCGTCATCGCCACCAGCGGCACCACCAACGCCATCTCCGGCAATGTGAAATCCGTTTCACTCCAACTCCGTTATAATGGCACTTTGGTAGCACTCATCGGTCTGGTTGGTTACTTTAGAGTAAATTACATGGTGAATCACTTCCCGAGTCACAGATACACTCCCGGCACTGGCCCAGGATATCCGGCCACCGCATGAGCCTACCCGGTCATATGATCATCCATAGCAATCGTAACTTAAACAACACGCCCACACCCTACCACAATAGTTCGCTCTAACTGCAAACAAGCCTACGATACGCTGCACACGAGCATTACAACACGCACATACGCGGCACCTCTAAGCATAACACTACAAGTCGCTCTGACAGTATGCATGTCGTCCAGTCTGCAAACGCCTTCACAGCGGACAAGGAGTCTCATTTAAGAGCATGCACATCTCATCAAGCAAAGCCCGTCGTTCAGTGGGCCTGGTACGTGACGCCGGGCAGGATCGTGCGTGGCACGCGTAGACGATGTGTTGGGCCCTGTCAGCCATTGCATTACATGACGTGACTCGGTTGCATGAACCTCCTTACACGTTGGCGAGTTGACCAGGCTCTAAATGTGGCACGATCGGACGGTTGTTTAGTTTTAGTAGCCAGTGTGCACACGCCGATCCCTGGCTCCTTTGCCTTTGTCCTGCCGTCGAGGCAAGTATGGCGATGATGGAGAGAGAGAGAGAGAGAGAGGAAGAGAGTGGTAGACGCTGCGCAATTCTGCCCCAATGCAAACTAATTTATGCGTAGTCGCTGTACCCACCTTCTAGTGTAATAGTGCGCATTGCCGTTCGCGATGGTCGAATTGTCATGCATAGATGTAGTACGCCGTTCTACTTCGTTAATAGTTTAATATATTTCTGGATTCTTCTCCCTTCTTGCTACGCAATTATTGCAGTTCTCTTCCGACCGTCTTATGTATCGATTTTCTTAGTAAGTACGGCCTATCTCATGAGGTGTCTTTTACATATTGCGAGACTTAATTGGATTTGATGCAGTTCGTGCGGCCTAGATCTGGTACATCAATAGCTGCTGCATTGGTGACTGGATCTCAGACTAAATTTTCTTTATTTCCCGCAAGGGCGTACCGGCGTGTGGCTTTAGTTCGTTGGCTGTGACCTTCTCTTGGAAACCGCTGTAATCTTGTTTCGATTCCCAAATTCTAGGGGTTCTTACGATTTTCCTTCTGGATTCCTGATTATGGGGAATTTCTTTAGGTTTCAAGGGCCTGATTTAAATCAGTTCACAATGTCCTAGTGTTACTGTTTTCTCCGGAAATATTTTTTTAATTCAGAAGATTCTTCTGGGACACTTATTTAAAAAAAACTTACCGATTTGTTTACGTCACTGTTTAGTCGTCAAACAACTGCTAAAAAGCAGATAGATCTTAGAGGGTTTGGGATGTTTACTGTACAGTAAGCAGTATTGAACAATTCTCTTATAACATGGCAGATGAATTACGCAAATCTGCTGAAAACACCTATTGACGTTGTTGTAGTGACTGCCCATGCAGGAGTCTTTACCAAAATTACTAGGTAGCCTGTTTATTCGAACAAACTTCCAGCAATTTTATGTAGACTGACCAGATTTTGTACATTAGAGGGTGACATAGAAAACAGTTATTCCTCACAAAACTGTTCAATATGAATCGAATGCAAAGATCGGTTCAGACGCGACTGTCTCACCCAATGTGTCTGTCCATCATCGCGTCCAAACTAGACGTTAAATACTATTCTAGTGTTTGGTTTTGTGGGTGTTGAAGCAACTGCCCGGTGAACAGCGTCCAAAAATCGATCAGTTCCAAAAAGCCACTACGGCTATTTTAATCCGACCTAGAAAAGAACAGCAAAATAGGTTTGAACGAGACGAGACTTATATAAGTTGGACGGCAACCGAAGAGAGTGAACTGTGGTGAGTAATTTTCGTGGTAGGAATCGTCCCGGGATGAATGGGGTCCATCCACCCTCGGTAATGAAAGTGATATAATAATAATAATCAATTATTTAATGCCAGTTTACAGGCATTGTCAAGGGAAGCGATTAAACACATGCGGTTCCTGTCAGCCGCAGTTGAGTGTACACTTACGGGCGGGATTTTGCGATGGACTTTTCAAAAATGACAGTCTTCAGAATTGTAAGGAATTTATCCTCATATATTTACTGGGAAGCTCGACGCATAGCACCCTTAACGAGGCACTACGTTGAAAAACGACCTTGTTCGGCCGAGACTCAACGTCATCTATCATATCAGTGCGCAAGATGGTTTTTCCGAGTGTAAAATTAATTTAGATTGCCCAGAGGGTAGGGAACATAAGTGACATAAAGAGCCCGATGCCCCACTGTGCACTACGATGTGCAGGTGAATGATAAGCTGGAGAGCCATTTTTTCTCACATGCAGACGGGATTGCTGCCTTTAGGGGGACAGGAGAATGCGCGGCTATACTTTCAGACAGTTTTTAAATAAAAACTGCCATTGTGAGCCAATGAGCAGTGAAAATGCTGTGTTTCAGCAAGATAAATGTTTCATATAGACGGCACGGCAAACAAAGCAGTTGCCAATTAACATCCAAACGGATAAAATGACTTGGCCATCTCTGCTCCTTGGTTTCAACTAAATTGAGAGTCCATGATAACTCTGATCTGAACGTGTGCTATACGGCAGTTGAAATTTTCAGTCAAAGGATCAGCCGAAAGAGACTGTTCAGTAAGCGTGGAATGCTCTGGTTATGAGAGAACTTCAAACGAAACTGAGGTCATACATACTTGGAATTTCAAGCTGGGACGCTAGAATATAAATAAGTGAAGAATAAGAGTAGAGCACCGTAACACTTTGTTTATTTTCCAGAGCTGCATGACAGTTATCCTTTGACCATCCGTATTACATGATAGTATGTTAAACTTCTTTCATAGTAGACCTTATTTGCGTCATAAACTCATTTTTTAAATTATTTGTGAGAAGCGGGCCGATGCATCAGTGCGTCACGGATTGTTTACCAAAAATAATGGCATTCTTCCTGTGAGACAAGTCATTATGTTATTTGGCGGAAATCGTCTTTTTTCTACAGCAACCAGCTCTGGAAACTTCCACGCCACCAGTACGCAAGGGGAGCTCAATCAAATAAATGCTTGTCCAACAATAACTAGAATCTCTAAATCAAGTCTGTCATTTGATGCACTTTTCTACAAACGTTAGTTCTAGCGTCTCTTTTTTCCGAAGTCATCGGCATTATGGCAGTTTCGAAGTTTTCAGCTCTAAACGAAAGTTCGACCGTCGATTTCGACGACATCCACCGTGTGCCCCACAGGATGATGAGAGCAAGGACGGTGACTCGCACGTGAATTACTTTGTATTGATAGTGGGCTTGCACAGCACCTTTCGTACTCGCTCTTTCTCTCCCGTCTGGGCCCGGTGTCGCCAGCAAGTCAAGAAGACGGGAGGTGGGAGAGGCCGCAGGTGGCTGGCATGGTGAAACCCACACCTAGGCGCATCATAACACTCCCTGGTCCACAACAAACACGACCAGGATTCTCAACGGTAAGATATGGTTTGGTAGCCCCGACTGGTGGACACAATACTGTTGGGGTAGGGGTTAAGGGTTAGGGGCTAGGGTTGGGGATTAGGGGTCATGGCTAGGGGTTAGGATTTAGTATAAGGGGTTATAATTAGGGGTTAGATCTAGGGTTAGAAGTTAGCGCAACTATTTCTCACCCACACAGAGTACAACCGCACATTCTCAGCAGCTTTTCTTTTGCATAAAACTACTTGACCTCGTCGCCTGTGCGTTCCCCGGCCCCACATGTAAAAACCCCTATTACCACCAATCAAGCATTACAGGTGACTGGAGTTTGTTTGCTTCAGGTGGGGCTACATAACCACATCCACAGTAACAAAAATGGAGAGTCGGCAGGGATCCCAATAGGCGCGGTGTGAGCCTGCAATTGGGCCTGTCACCGCACCCCGAGTGTCGGGTGCGCATTCCCGACAGCGTATGCCAGAATCCAATGTAGCCGCCTGTGCTGCTTTAGCGCACCTACCGCGTGGGCCGCTCTAAACAGCACTTCGTTGTCCAGTTACACAAGTAGATGACTAACTAGCCGCATTTATTTACACAGAGAGTTTTCTCGAAGCAGTTGTGGGTTATTCCTGAACGCAGTAAATTCGGAAACGAATTTAGTACATTTGTGTGGTTTCAAATGTTGAATGTCTAATGGTGGATTATTTCACCCGGAATCCGGGTATCTCTTATTTGAAAACGGAACCAACCTGTTCTCAGTTAGTCTTGATGCTTCAATACGCGCACTTGCGTGTGCTCAGTTTTTACTTCTGGTGGTTATACCAGCGCTATGACAAAATTGACAGGAGAGAGTGCTGGCCCCTCAATGTTCCGAATCACGCCCACTATTATGGTATGTGGATTGCGACTGACATTACTATTTTGGTAGTGCGGAGAACAGGAAGAGAACTCGTCATTAAAATGCGAGGTTGCACATGCAGTATGCGACTTTATCTTATTGGTTCAGACGGATGGACTCGATTTCGTTATCTGCATCTTTTTCAGTCCTATAAACATTCAAGCTCCGGCCTTCTCAATAATTTTTTTGCCAACAGGGCTTGCGTGCGTGTCCTGTTTACAAAATTTATTGTAAACTGTTCACCAGCCCCTTATTCAGTCGAACCGCACGCCTGAGATCTACTATGTGGATGCATGGGGTCTTTCGGCAGCTAAGGGTTTGAGGGACGTTTTGTGCAGAGTGTAAAATGTCAAGTGCAGTTTGGCTTCATTGAAAAGTTCATCCTTGGTCACCATTCTAGAGGACTGTAGTGACTTCGATCTCGTCTGCGACTGCTGGCGCTAGGGATTTACATCCAGTTTTCTGTAAAGACGGGGAACTATTGAAGGAACAGATGAAAGCAGATTGTTGCCAAAACCTTCAAAGGGTGTCCCAGGCAAGCTGAGGAAGTAATTTCAGTAAATTGCTTTTTACCAATAGGTGTTGCCTTTCCCACTAAACTCAAGGGATTGTTCATGATAAAAGCTTTGTCTTAAGTCATAGATTTCTGATTAATTGTGGGTCACTGTAAGTAATAGTGGTTGGTAGTCATTCCTTTTAGTATAAGTTACTGAAATGACTAGTTTCCAAACCATGCGGGGATGTGCGGCTAAGACGAGCGTTTCCTCTCAACGCCGTGTAGCAGTCATAGTAATAAATAAAAAATAAATAATTTTATTGAGTAACCTTGAGGGTACTAGCATAGCAAGTTAAAATAAATTTTCAAATGAATGCTAGAACAAGCAGATAGATCCTGTACCGTATTCAGTTCACGATTACAGAATAAGCAGTCAGATATTAAAAACGGGCAGCGAGCAATAAAAAGATTAAGCTAACCGTTGCAGTAAGGGCCAATTGCGGCTTGAGAGCATTAAAGGGAATGATAACAGTGGGAGGAATTAACGATGTACACGGTCCTAAGATTTTGGACCGACAAGCTGTACGTGGCCTAGAAGAACTGCGTGCGTATCAAAAGCATAATCATGTGGCAGAAAATGGACAAGTTAGCGCTGCGACTCGTGGAGGGTTGTCGAATGTTGTGTGGTCGACAAGACAAAGATTCCCAATCAAAAGTCAGGGAAGACGGTTTGAATTGGACAACCTTTACTGCCTGAGCAAGTGCGTACACAAGGGCTCTGTAGGCAGTCGCCGCGATCGCGCACCAAGCAAGTTGTTGTCTGTGTCCGCCTTCGAGGTGTTGTGTGCGCGAGTGTGCGCCCTTCGTTGTCTCCACGTCGCCAGCCAATCAGAGTGGGGGCAGCGTTGATTGGCTTCGAGCCCTCGCGCGTCCCAGCAGCGTATCGACAAGGAGTGTGAGACGGACAGGTCGGCAGCGGGACAAAGGCGGAGGGTGAGAAGACGCGAACTGCCACAGGGTCACATGAGGTATGCTAGTCGAGCTAGAGCAGTGGCGAATGGGGTGTGGAGCGCAGAGCTGCGCGTCGTAAATAGAAGCCTCATATGTGTGTTTGGCCCCAACACCCCTGATCTTTTTATGGGACTTCTCCGTTGATTTAGCTTGTTCTCCACATTTTTCCTTACAAAAGAACTACAGTCATTTTATGCTTATTATATGCCACCCTGCTTCTCATGGTCATTTACTGCTGACTGACAAGGATTTGTTTTCCCTCTCAGCGAATATTTTGCAAAACCCACAACCTGCGTTACAATCGCCGGTTAAAACAACGCCACATTTCATGTCGGACAATTTGGCGCTCATTCGATCGAACTCGCCTTCATAAAACGGTGCGTTTTGGTTTCTGTTGTAAAGGAATGATAATCACGAATAAAAGCCAGTGCGTAGGCTTTTTGACGTCGGAATTGACGGGGGGATGGGGGGCAGGGAGACGACGTCGCAGATGCAGCCTAGTGCACTTCCAAAATTCAATCCTGACAACTATATATAGAAAACGGTATTTGAAAGTCGTATTTGTACCTACATGGTGATTCAGTTAATTCCTGCTGCGATGAAGTCGTCCATGATCTGCCAGAGACTTTGTCGGATGTCAGTGATTGGCATGAAGTATGTAAATCGAGACACATGGAAACGGTGGTCGTCGCGGCCAAGTAAACCGGCGCGAGTTCCAGGCAAAGTGAAGCTGCCTTCCGACTCTCTTCATATGCATGCTCATCCGGCAATACTGGAACGTTTCACAGACTCTTTAATATTTGGCATTTAGGCAATGTAATCCTGCTTGGATTTATATTTATGAGCGCTTAGAAGAGTCTTCAGTGAAAAAAGTTTGCGGAAAAAATTATAAACATCTGCTGTATTGATCGCCGAACCACAAAATCATATTATATTTTGAAAACGGCAGGATGCTGGCTTTTGAATGCACTTCTTTTTGACCACCCGTAAAATATTCACTATTAGAAACTTCATGAATCACAAATATGCCCCTCCATTGAATATACAGTGCGAAGAAGACGGTTTTTTTACTAAATGGACACAGAAAACATATTTTTAATCATGTTTTCTAAAAACATATCCGAATTTACAAGCCTTTCTATGACCAACGCAAAAAACACTATTTGAGCAGCAATTTTTGCTAAAGGGATGTTTCGCCGGCTGCCGAAAAGAAGTCCACATAAAAACCGGTATCCCACCGTGTCCAACATATCATGGGATTATGTCTCTCGACCCGACTTCAGTAATTCTTCCTAATCGAATAGGCATTTGAGAATTTCGATTAAAATTTGATGAGGACGCGTAAACAACAGTATACTGTTCATTCGGAGTACTCGACGCAGCATCCCATAAAAAAATTCCCATTGTCTTATCGTAAACAAGACACATTTCCAAACTTTATGCCTAATTTTCGTAGTCTTGTTAGTGAGAAACATGGATTTTTTGCCATTTTGCAGCCAAAAGTGTATTTTTTGTAGGGCGATCTGATAAACATTTGTTCCAGCTAGCCATAGGTCAGAGTTTTCCGGGAAATTTGTAAAAAAAGACGCATTACGTAAAACTCGGTTTGCCAAATTACATGTTAATACAGAAACCAGTTCATAATCACTCATCACTGCGAGGAGTCAAGGCAGGCGGAAAAAATGGTTTTGTAAATCTTTTGTTCGTGATAGCCGAATCGCAAGTAGGCCATTCGTCGATTAGGTTCTTATTCATATTATGGACAATTAGTGGTAGTGGGAAGAAATATTGACGAAAAACGTAGAGAATAACACCTTGGGAAGAAGAAATTAGAAGGTACAAGTAAATAGGCCATTTTCTTTTATTAGTCTGAAATTCGGGCAGAACTTGCAAAATAGTGCTTGCAAACTTTTGCCTCGCCTTTCTTTCCCCATAAACTAGCTCTAGTTTCATCATCCACCAACATTGGAACGTTTATCGAAATAATTTTTACCAATTTAACTTTATCCGCGAATTCGTAATGCATTTTCTGGCTGCCGACTTTTCAGATATTTTAATATCTCGAAAATGTCCCGATTAGTCAATTAATTTGGGCGAGCGTTTGTCGATAAACGCATGCACTAATGCGGTTTCAGGTCGTTCATTGCGACGAAAATGATGTTATTATGTCGTTCTAATTGCGTTAAAGATGCACTTTCTTTTTATTTTGTTATAATATTATAATTGCCCAGGCTATTAGGGTAATTGGAATCTCCCCGACATCAGGAAAAGTAAACGGTCTGTTCCGAAATCACGTCGGGTTACTTCACTCGAAGGATTGCCTGCAGTCCGCGGTGGTTATATACCGTTGGTTCTCGCTCATCTTTGACGCACACAACCCTACACTAACAACTATAGAGGGGTATTGACTGGACGGATGTACGGTACATGCAGATATTTGTAGCGATGTGGTTGCCACGTCGAATCCATAAGCACTTTCTAAGGATTGAGAAAACCCAATGAGCAGCATTGATTTTGGAGATAATTTCGTCCTTACTCTGTCCACTGGCAGCAACCTCGCCCCGAGGTATTTTAGACTATCTACTTCTTCATATCGACAGCCATTAATCGCGATGGATGCCTTCCCTTGTTGGAAATGCAGCCGGAAAACAATTTGGTCTTCCTAGTGTTTATCGATGAACCGAAAGAAGTTGCGACTTCATTCACTTCTGACTGTAAGTCAGCAAAACTTTAGGCCATCAAAGCGATATCATCATCGTGGTCTAGAGCTGTCATCCGACGCCCGGATGCCAACACTACACCGTCAAAACCATGTAGGGCTCTTCAAAAAATCCAGTCATGACGTAGTTGCTCAAAATGGATGGCAGGATACAACCATGTCAAACACCAGATCAGATATCGAACTGTTGGGACAGATTGCTATAAAGCAGAACTCACGCAGTGGATCGATAGTAGGCTTCGATCATAACTGTGATTTTAGTCAAATTACCGTCTAGTTCTATATTACTATCCTCCACATGGGTCCACGGTGGACGGAATCGAACGCAGCGGCGAAGTCAACAAAGCAGGCGGCCGTCAGTTGCTGGACTTCAGAATTCGCCTCAGAGTGGACATCTGGTTCGCGCATCCATGCCCAGCTCGAAATTCGACTTGGTTGAGCCTCATCCTAGAGTCACACACAGCCTGGATTCGCCCAAGGGGGCCAGCAGCGAAGACCTTCGCAGCAACGTCGAAGAGGCTTATGCTGCCGTCGTTTTCGCACTTTGTTTCATCTCCCTTCTTGAGGGCAGACAAGGATACCCGAATCCCAGTCATCAGGACTGGGATCGAACCGTCTTGGTAGATAACTTCGGGGTTTTTCCGCCGATCCAGTCACTATGGTGTCGTCGAATAAATCCATGAATTCTCTCGACTTCTCTATAGACTGGTGACTTCAGTAATGGCAATTGGCCTCTGCCATCTCCGTCGGCTCGAGTCGTAAAACACTACTGGATTTCTTTGCTCGGGGTTTCGGTGGTGCCAGGTTTTTGAACTTTAGCGACATCAAGGCGTCTCACACGTGACATCTTGGGCGCAGATGAAAGGCGAACTTTCAGGCGTGCGCAAAAGAGAACATAGTCAGACCCATGGGCTTTACCAATTTCGGCACCACGCATTGATCTGCTGTCGTGAACCCAGCTGCGGGCCCTTAACTCAGTTCCTCTGACCGATCGAATGACCGTCGTTGGAATGCGAGACCAGCAGACGTTTGTGGCGATAGTGGAAGTGCGTGTTGGTGGCAGGTAACCGGTTCTGATAAGCGAAATTCCGCATTCTCCCACCACTGTTGCATCGAGAGGCCAGCCCTTAACGGTCAATAAGATGACTACCTGAAGAGTCGTTGGGTCCAATCCGGCAATTCCAACCCCTTGGCTACAATCAGCAGATCACGGCGGGGGAGTGTTTCAGCTAACTCCTGCAGCTGCGAGTAGAAAGTCCCTTTATTGCGCTGGTTGGCGGCTGGTGTTTGTGCGCACACGGGGACGACTGAGCTTTTTATAAAGTGAAATTTCAGTCTCACGTAAGCCTTTTTGTTATTAACTGATTTCCATGCAATTACTGTGCAGTTCTCTTGCTCAGAGAGGACGATTGCCACTCTGTGTCTACCAGAAGAGTTGCTGCGTCACCGTGGTATATAGTGAAGTGTGAGTCAAATCCTGAGATCTTCATTCCCCGAGCGCCTGAACCAACCAATCGGGCTTAAGACAGGTAGCAAACATCCGTTTTGTACCGATTTAGACTGCGCATCGGCGTCTGGAAGCGTTCACACGTCCTAACATCCAGTACGAAGAGTTCGTTTCCGATTGAGTAGTCCAGCTCGCATACTACCCGCCCTCACCACTAGATCAGGGCTGCGGAGCACGTACATTCTCTGAGATGATGCAGCATAGATCGAAATACTCTAGTCGGACATTTTAAAGCAGTCTCTTTGGAATTTCGAGTATAGGCTTGTCCCCAAAAGTCGCTCGCATTGCATGTACGAGGTTATTACCTTTAGAGTTGTGACTTAAGAATCTAACCACAGGACAGCTGTGACAAACAGACTTATTTAATGAAAATTCACGGTCGCCGTCATGGGATTTTGCGTGCCAGATCACAGCTCCTCTCGCCATGGTGGAATTGTCGCTGCTGGTCCTCGACAGTGTATTCGTCAGACTCGAGAGCCGGCTTATTTCGCAGCTAATCTTCCACACTTGCCCTTTGATACTCCACTTAACATAAAACAGTCGTGGGAATTCGGCAATTGCACCAGAACAGTATATTTTAAGAACACTAGTCATCGGTCGCTAACTCTCAGCTATCTTCAGTATCACTGACCTACTTATCTAAGCTAGTAAGTTCTCGGTCCACCGCCTTTGTACTGGTGAAAAGGCAACGAATTTTTCTTCTGAAGTTTTAGTCTTTAAGTAACTTTGTTTGCCGAATTCCCTTGACTCTTTTGCCAGATGACCGTAAATTCTACTTTTTCTAATAACTTCGGTTTATTTTAATGGCAGTGTTTCTACCTCTCTCGACCGGGCGAGGGACACTGACTTGGGCCTTGTTTATTGCCTTAAGGAAAGTGGCGATCCAAGGACTTGCGTCATGTTCTATAGCGAAATCGACGCGTATACTTATCTTCCATTGCTTAACCTTACTCCATCATTGGAAGTTCCACCAGTGTCATCCATTTGATGCTCCAGAAACTCTTTGTGACGTTTCTTCCTTAAATACCTTCCACAGAGTTTTAATAGCTAGCAGAAATCGTCACTCAGATATTGAATTAATCGGTGTCGGCTGTCCCGATACGAGAAAGTTCGACTTGGATTATATTCCTTTTAAAGAAGTCTTGATTTATTTGGACGGTTGAGCTCTTGAATGAAACCTCCGTAGTAAGAAGAAGCACAACTTTTTCCGTTGACATAGTTTAAGGAAGACAAAACGATGCTGTTAAAGTCTTTATCTCTTGAATCAAACATCTTTTAAGGGTTTCAAACTGTGAAAATTTCAGACTAAAGTTAACTAGTCCACTTTTACGCACGTATCTTCAGTTATACTCAGTCTTTTGTCCATCAACGCATACGTGAACATTCTTGCTCTTCATTTTTACGTTACCATAAGATTGGAGGGTGGCATTAAACATTCACTCGTATTTTGATGAGAATACGGCTCTCTTTTCGCCTTTTTCCAGATTTAAAAAAGCTGTCCTTGCTAAGCTAAGTGATTTAGTTTCACCTTGTTGGGCTCGTTCACTCTCTCTTCAGTCATTGTATAAAACACCCCAGTGCACTGTCTCTTGACCTCTGACCATCAGCCTACAACCACAACACCTCAGCCCACTTCGCGCTTCTAACCTAAAACCACCCCTTAGGCCTCATCTGAGGCATTCCTTGTCCAACTGTTGTAAGTCACGGCATTGACTACAAGCAGGCATCAAGCGGCGATCCTTGTTACCGTCAATGTCCCCTCATGATGCTCTCCCGACCCAGCCAACTAATCACACACGCCCAATGCAGGGGCGACCCACACAACTCTTTTCTCACACTGACACGGAAATGTCAGACAAACACACACACAAACCACGCCTCAACTTGCGCGTCTTTCTGTTCTAACCCACAAGTAATCCGACCATATTGACAAAATGAGTTTAGTAATTCTCATAGCCCACCGGTTTCTGTCATTCAACTGGGCGAAACCGCTTATGTGATTACAATTCACCAAGTATTCTTGGCAGCCACAACCCAGTCCTTCAGTGAGTAAGTAGTTTGCCTCGGAAACATCGTCGTGGTCCCCTGTGTTCTGCCACACCGAGGACTTATTGATAAGCAGGGGGATTTCGTCAGCCTGTAGTCGTCTACGAATTAAAAAGGTCCGACGTCTGTCGCTATCTGATAACTTCCTTTGGTGCTGCTATCATTCAAGGGCCTAAAATTGCATTTATAACTTACATCATAAACTTTGTTATCCCACCATTTGATTCTCCCCTATTTGCTAATATATTTCATCTTTTAGTTTCTTTAGGCTCTGATAAGATGCTTTCTGTATTCTGGTCATTGGTGGACCTCACAAAGTCAGCTCTGCCGCTGTTTATTGTTTTCGGCGGCGCTATCCCCTACGTACCCCAGTACCTCGAAATTAAAAGCCTCGAAAATTCCGATGGATTTTCGCCCTTTGTCTGCCTTACCCTGCTTGTTGCCAACATACTCCGCATCGCATTTTGGTAGGTTCTGAATACTACTGAATGTCCCACTTTTTCCTCACGTTGCTAATGTTGAACTAACCGGGTTCTGCCTTTTTTTGATTCTACTTTGACCAGGTTCGGTCACCCTTTTCCCACTCCCTTGCTTGTTCAAGCAACTGTAATGATTTTCACAATGCTGGCAATGACTTCGGTTTGTGTGCGATTTCGGGGAAAGCATCGACGGCGATCGCGACATCTGGATGATACAGAAACTGAGGTTGAACATTACTTCACAGGTATTTAACACACCTGGCCATGAAATGCCCAGAGCTTTCCATACACCTCTTACCTGTTGCTCCTTTTTCACGACTTCCTTATGTAACTAATATCTGTACCCTGATTCCGAGCTTAGTGAATAGCATTCTCACCCTCAGCTCTCTCTGCCGCGCCAAGACGTGCGAAGAATCACGACTTGGGAGTGAGGATTAGGGTGTAGTGACTATTTCATAACGTGGCCTTAATGACAACTATTTTCAGTAGGCGATCCCCGACTCATTCTTCTAATGTCTGACCCGTGTACGTTGCACTCCATCCGCTGCACTCGCTCCAGTCTTCATCGCGATTTTGGCTCGCTATTGCGGCATTGTTGGTGTGGGAGAACAGAGTGAGGTAGACGCTGTGCAAGTTTTCCTTTCTACAGCGGTTATACAGGCTTAGCAGCGACGATATTTCGACTAACAGCAAACCGGGAGATGAAAGCGGCGTGCGTGGACTCTGGTTTTGAAATTGTTACCTCCCCATTGGGTCCACAGATGCTGCGATGGAGTGTGCTCGTTGATGTGAGGATCTCAGCAGACTTGGTTGTGGCAATGACCGAGAGCTTTGGAAATGGGCGCCGCCTGTTGGTGATCGCCCGGTGGCCGACCGAACGTTCTCGTGTCTATGCAGGAGATGAATTTTCGGCCTCATTGACTGTGCGGATGAAGTTTACCCTTTTGGTTTTATCATTGCGTCCGGGCGATCTGCATATATTGGGATTGAGAATTGCTTCAAGCACGTCTCAACCGGAGCCCCGGATGCAATGGAAACCGGGGCATATCCGAGCCCCTGCTGAGTGGTCCCTAATATACTTCTTCATCCTCGGCCAGAATCATCGCCAGGGCGGCCTTTTTTACCGTTAGTGAAGATGTCGAAATTGCTCTCTGCGTAGTCGACAAAAAAGCACTTGTTGTACATTTGATGGCGTTTTACAGTCATCCACTTCAAATGACTTTCGTGTTCTCCGTAAAACTTTTATTCTCGATCTTGGCCGTCTGACGATTCCGTGAATCTCCCGGGTGGTTGTGTTGACGGCTACATATTACCAACTCGTGCCCCCTTCTGGCTTGGAGCCTCCGAGGCTCACTTGCCCTTCGGCTTTCTCGTCGACCTTCAAATTGGAGACACACCCTCACGAATGAAGGCGAAATTTCGAGTTCCAGGTGTATGCATAAGTGAAGAAGAAGAGTCGAGCGGCGAGGCGACGCATTATCACAAGTGGCCGCCCACAACTACGAAACGGGTCACGAGTTTGACGTCGCAGCTACCAAAATAGTCGCTCACGCCGGAAACAAAACAGGCCGAGTATTGATTGAAGCCTGGGCCTCGGATGAGAACTCAGTCAATCGATTTATCGATCTGGCGCCGGCGTACAGAGCCCTTTGTAGTCACCTCCAGTCGTGCGACTTCGGTCGATGATTGGGCCTACGTGCCTTATAACTGTCGCCTATCCTGTTTCTGCCAGTACCTCTGACGATGGACTCCTGCACGAGTCTGAAAGCTCAGGATAATAAACAAAGTGTTCCGGTGCTCGACTCATCTTCTTCACTTATACACACCCTCACCTTTTTAAGGGATACAGATGTTCCAGAACGTCAAGCACGGTTTCCCTAGTGCGTATCGAACCTACTTCTCATCCGTAAACATCCTTACCGTTATGGTCGTTATGTTTCTGGCCACCTCAATTGCCGCAGTTCGGTATGGCAAGAGGAAAGGCAGCAACGCGCGTGGATCAAAATGCAATTTGCATTTACGTTTGTCTCACCGAGGACTCGGCCGTGTTCGTAACTACTTCTTTCATATCAAGGTCTTTGCGGTGGCTCCCATAGTTTTGGCTGCGAGAAAATACACACTAATGATGTTTAACGATTTCCCGTTCGGCGGCCGTGCACCTCTAAGCCTGTGTGGATATTGAGGCTTCTCCAGGACTCGGTCAAGTGGCAGGTAAGTTGTGTGCGTGCCGGTGCCAGAAAACCTATGTCTGGAGCCCGACCCTTTCCGTCTGTTTAACAATGAGTTGCGGGTCCGCTTGTGTGTAGCACGCGTAGACGATCTGTTTAGCTTTATCGGCCACTACGCCCGCGCCCATCTCCGATTGTCTTGGTAGGTGCGCAGGAAAAGAAGTCGGTAGCTGCTACATAAGTCTGCCTGAACAAGTCCGCGCGTAAGTCACCGCATCTAGACCCACCTCGTGGGGCAGTGATGAACGTCATCACTTGTGATGCTTGATCTGTCAGAGGCAGTTAGTCGGAGATCACTGATTACTTTGCGTAAGTACGTTGTCATTCCACTTCCGTCCTTTTTCCCCCACAGACCTCGATCCGGCCTACTTCTGGCGTTGGACAGATTTCGGCAGCTACCTTCAGTTCATCGCCTTCTTCGCCTTCCTGGCATTCAGCATCACCTTTTGCTTCCGGACGAGTGCCATCTACGTGCAGACTCTTGGCTTTGTCGCCCTCCTTACCGAGGCCATGCTCGGGGTGCCGCAAGTTATCACCAACTTCCGGAACTCCTCAACCAAGGGAATGAGGTTGGTCTTGCTGTGGCGTGCTAGAGTAACTACCGCTAGTTTCAGCTAGACTGTGAAATGACCCAATCTTCTGACATCCCCCAACCACACATAGTAGTTAGATCTTGAGATAAGTCGTTAATCCCCTTCATTTGCACCAATTGTCCTGCTTATGCTTGTCCGGAACTGAATGGCTCCGGACGATCAAGCCGTCGGCAGTCAGCGCTCATGACTGAAGCCTGGGACTCACTATGATCTCCAGGTCTGACATATGTCAACTTTGCCGCTCTCGAACTGTGACGTCGCGACTGTGCGCACCCTCCGTTTGGTCGACTGAGTCGACCAACCATCAACGACAGTAACCTTTCTAGCGGGAAACGTTCCAGTTCGCTGCTTTAGTTCCACGTTGTAAACGCCACCTCACATATGAGATCTAATCTGCCAGGTCCCTGGAGTTCCTGCTTTCCACAAACACTCGGAGGTCGCGTTGCAGAGCAGAATGGTTTTGATTGCACTGTCATATTCCTAAACCTTTATCTTGTGGTAAACCTTGCTGCGAGACCTCACGCAAACCATCCAGAAACATTAGATATGCTACTCCTGTGTAAGTTGTCTGTCGAGCTTTGTTTCTTTCAGATACTGTCTTGTCGGTAGCATAGACAAACCGAGGTAGATGGCACAAGGCAACCCCCAGCGTCTCACCACTCAGGAGGAGGAGGAGGACTACATGCTTGCACTGTTTGAAGCCGTTGAGTCATAGAGCAGTTTCCGAAGCCCCAATTCATCACCTTTATTTCCGGAATTTAGCGATTATGCCTTCAAGGACAGATTGCGTTTTCTCGTCGGCAAGAGGAGGAGCCTCGTCGTCGGGAAGCGTTTTGACAAGTGCTGCATCTGTTGCATAACTGTAGAAAACTGATGAGAAAACACAATCTAGTCGAACGCCCACCATGAAGGCGATGTATTCAACCTCCACTCAGCATCCCTAAACCTTTGTTCTATTTAGCGGATAATATGTCTTAATTAAAATCGGGAGTTTCGGCAGTATACTACCAACCTAGAGGACCCTAGACAGACTGCTCCTATCAGCCGAGTCGTACGCTACCTAGGGAAACCAAAAACTTGTTAAGCGAAGACAGTGACCTGCTGCGGAGTAAGTATCTCCTCGTTGCGGTTCCCTGGCTAATGTTTAGACCCCCGCGAGTTTTTTCTGTCCACACACCCCTGACAGTTTGCAGGCCGTTGCCAACGATGTAAACCGCGGGATCCACAGCAGAGCAGGGACGGTGACTTGCGCGTGAGTTAGTTTAAAGTGATGGCAAACTTGCACAGCATCCACCGCACTCTCTCCTCCCCCACACACCTGGTTCCAGTGTCAAAACAATGTCAAGAAAACCGGAGGCGGGAGAGGACGCAGGTGGCTCTGGCACAGCGCAAACTCCCACCGGACCCCTGGTTCACAACACACACACTGACTCGGGATTTCACACAAAAGCGGCTGGGGTCCACATAGGTGGGAGTGCCTTATTAAGAAGGAGTCATTGCAGCCGGACTTTCAGTCCACTAGTCCCCAACTCCACACAGCCCCGGATACCTAAAAACGGCCTACGAGGATGTCCACAGTAATCATTCTTTGTGAACTTCGCTTGTGCCGGGAAAATACTGCTGCATTACTTCAACGTTCTATGACACCTCAGCTGGCAAAGCTTCTGTTAATTCATATTGACCCAACTGTGAAAAACTCGGCGCCTCGGTGGGATTCGAACCCCAAGGTAAGGAGAAGGCTTTAGTACAGCCAACTCTCTAACCACTTGAGCTACGAGGCCCCGCCGGACGACGCGAGTTTAGTCATATTTGGGTCAAGTTTACCCGCCCAACCTACTGCAAAGTCTGGAATCCACCAAATCTGATACAGCGAGTTGACTGCCTAAGCAGGATTTCCTAAGTAATTCACCCAAACGTGATTAAACTCGCGTCGTCCGACGGGGCCTCTTAGCTTAAGTGGCTAGAGCGTTGGCTGTACTAAAGCCTTACCCTTACTGCGTGGGTTCGAATCCCACCGAGGCGCCGAGTTTTTCACAGTTGGGTCAATATGAATTATTCAAAATCTGCCAAAATATCTTCTTTAATTATCAAGACCGACATACGAACAGCCCCTGTAAATTTAAGCTAGCCCTTCCTCTTCACGCTGGGCTTTGTTGTTTTGACGGCGGTGGATTACTCCCTAAATCCCGTCAGCAAAATAAAAACGTTTCTCAGTCATTTTTTTCCGGCTAACTGTTTGAGCAGCTGTGACAGAGACCTCAGTGAGTGCCCACCTCTTACCAGCGGACTGACTAGAAGGCCCACCTTCGTCCTGCTCGTCTAGCAGCCAGCTGTCGGATTTTGATGGAACCAGCCGGAGTCACTGTCACCGATGACGTGGTCATATCCTACCGACGTCAGTTTCGTCTGCTGGGCGACTTCTTTGGTTTTCGGTGCATTGCCATATTATTTTGCTCACTTTTCCCCACGGATCTTGTGCACTTTTCCGGTGCACGCATGCATATGTTGTGTGTAAACTTTGCCGAATGCCTGCTATTTGTCACAAACCTAATTATCGGACGGACTGGGCCGTAAACCTACCCATACATCGCACCATCTTGCCTCGCACCTGTTGCTCAGTGGTAAATGTCAGTCATAAACGTTGCCGTTGGTAGAAAGTTCAGAGTGGGCTGAAATGTCTAGAAAACATAATTCTGTCATGCCCTATTGCTGCTGCAATTTTTAACCAGCTGGAGGGACTCTAACGTCACTCAGACCTTTCACCTTCGCGGCTCTAAGCGACACACGGGATTCCAGTTTGAGACAATCCTACCAACTGCGTACACATTCTGACTGAATAGTTAGACATCCAGTGTTAACTCGTCACAAAGAATGTGCTGCATTTTCATTTTTGCGCTCCGTTCGCAAGAAGATGGGTATTTTTTAAATCTTGTACTCATCGCACAGGCATACTTCTATTTTAAAAAATTGCGGATTTTCATATATATTTAAAAAACACTCGTTTTCAGCCCGTTCTTTGGCCCTCTGAACGATTTCTCTAAAACAAATACAGTAGATGATCTAACAGATGAAACGTGTCGAGAGTTACGAATTGTTGCTACGATAACGGTTCGACCGTCGTTGCCGACGATGTCCACCGTGTGTGCTCCACACTAAGGTGAGGCAGGCACAGTGACTTGTGCGTGACTTAGTTCACAGTGGTAGTAGACTTGCACAGCATCTACCGCACTCTCTTATTCTCCCCATCTGAACCCAGTGTCAAGACGTAGCCAAGAAGACCTCAGGTGGGAGAGGGCGCATCTGAATGAACAACTTTAAGGGAATTACAAGGAATTTTAAAGGTAATATTACGTTGTTTAAAAATATCAAATTTTTCAGAAAAGCGGAGAATTCCGAGAATGCCAAAAATAGTTTTAATTTAGTAGGCTTTAGTTTTCAATGTACAGAAAGCCTATCCATGCAAAAAACGATAAAATATGACAGCACAATTAGCATAATGCTTGATAATAGTCTTTTAGTGAAGTCTACGGTAAGATCTTATTTCGTAGCCGCACCTGCCGGGAGTTATGGTTAGGGGTTAATGCTAAGCCCTCTATTACCATCGGTCCCGTATTACAGACGGATGGAGCTTGTCCACTGCAGGTGCGACAACGAAATAAGATCCGGCCAAGTTTACATCCAAATATTCTTCAAGAATTCGTGCATTCTTAGGTATGGCGGTTCACTAACAGGCTACATCTTGAGCATAGATGTCAAAATGGTTTCCTTAAAATTCGTTGCATTTTCTACGCTTTCGCATTGGTGGAGATGCGATTCAGTAAGTAAAACAGATTTTACCTGATTTTGACCATAAGGACGTCATAGGAATAAACGTTTTCATAAGGTCACAGGTTGGCACACCATTCTGTGACTAATGAATCTGAGTAGATTTGGCAGAAGTTATCGCAAACATGCCATTTATCCCGTGAACTTCATTTGCACTTTTTGTTTGTTCCTAATTACGGTGAGTTTCAGACCGACCTTGAAATGCCGCCGAATACCTCATGCTTTTTTGTTTTAAAGTAGTTTCCCACAAAGAAAAAACTGGCACTTTTGGCCGTTTCTTTCACGTCGTTAAAAACATACTGATAATTTTCTGTCGTCATCTGAAGAACATGCCTTTGTCTTTATATCGCCTCCGTTTTCGCTATCTTTGCCCACTTTTGGGGCGCGTTCTGCTACTATGAACGCATTGATGTTTTGCTGAAACTACTAATGATTGGCTCGTTCCATTTCTAAATTACGTATTTGCAGAAACTAGATCGCATGGAAGGTAATGTTTCATGTGTTCGAAACAAAAAATGACTATTCGGTGGTAGTCACTCGTGTGACAACCGATATAATTTTCCAAATGGCAAAACAACTTCGGCACTTTTAAACGAAGGCTTGTCTGTGTGCGTTGTTGACGCACCTTAGGGCACGAAACCGCACAAATTTGCTAATTTGACTTTCAGGACTCGATGAAACGC
>CACRXP010000329.1:30068-82518 GCA_902702965.1 Spirometra erinaceieuropaei | reverse complement strand
ACTTGCGTGCCGGCCAGCAAGCAATTAGCACACCAACGGGCAACGATCCTTCATGAAGGGGAGCGCGGTTAATTGCTATAGGTATGCGGTAGCATAGCGACTGCATCCTATAAATACTGCAACTTCCTGTGCACGAGTCACCCGTTTCTGCCACTGTCTCTTATGATAGGTTCAAGTGAGAATCCGAAACGTCAGGCGAATAAAGACCGTGTTCCAGTGATCGCTTCTTCTTCTTCTTCTTCTTCTTCTTCTTCTTCTTCTTCTTCTTCTTCTTCTTCTTCTTCTTCTTCTTCTTCTTCCTCTTCTTATTCTTTTTCTTCTGAACAGATGGTTATACCGTTCTCCCGACATATGTACTAGCCGAAAGCGCAGACAAGTGTTTCGCCGATGTTTCTGCTGCTACATAAGGCAGCCGCGAGGTCTTCGGCTCCTCGGCGAGTCCCTCAACGCTCTCTATGCGGTTTCTGGCATGCGTACTCGGGGGAATAATTTCTGAAATTATTGATTACAGGACATTGAGTTTAGTGTCCTGGAGATGGACAGGTGGGGTGAAAAAATGCGCAACGTTTTAGGCATCCAAATATTCCCATATTTGTTTCTGTCATAGGGTTTCATGGGTTAGGTCACGCATTGTACATCTTTCTTTGAGCCTTTGTGAAGCTCATAGAATACTGCCGTATGTGCGGAGGCCGTTTGTTAGCTTAGAAATGCTATTCATAAACCCATTTGGAAAGTCCTCACTTATTCGAATTTTCGAATACAAAGTTCACATGAAAAATAATTTCCCATTAAATAATTAGAAGGAGAGAAATAAGCACATCATTTCTGTCAAATGTGTTTCATTTTCCTACAGTACTCAAAGATCAGTAGAAAAAAATACCCCACTGAAGTGGTAATTTTTTCGTGGACTTGATTTACGCGTTTTACTGGAAGATAGCTCAACCAGCAGCCGGTGTGGTAGCGTGTATTAACTAGTTTGGAAGTATTTCTCAACTGTTCAGCCAGAGCAAGTGTTTATAACCTTTGACTCATTGTATAACTGTACTTATTTTCTCCTCTGCATTGCTTTCTCCTCTTAGTTTGCCATTGAATGAAAACATACAGTTTCGCATTGCCGACAGAAGCAAGGGAGACCGGGATGGCCATTTCCGGCTTATTAGCCGTAATTAGCCAGCCATACCAAACCCCGAAGTGTGGAACACCTGAGGCTCGATCCCGCGACCTGTTGGTTAGAAGTCTACCGCCTCTAGCCACTGAGCCACGGACTCGTTGTCCTGGCGATTGCGACCGGGTATATGCGATTGTGGCAGGACGCTCACCGATCGCGCCACGAAACTCACTCGTCCCGTTGTGCCTTAGGGCTCTCTCTCTCTCGACGAGTGAGTTCCATAAAAACGATCAGTGAGCGCCCCTCTACCATTGTGTATTACCGATCGCAACCGACAGGACAAGGAGCCCGTGGCACAGTGGTTAGAGGCGTCGGACTTCTAACCAACAAGTCGCGGGGTCGAACCCCGCCTCAGGTGTTCCACGCTTCGAGGTTGGGTATGGCTGGCCGACGACGGCTTATAATCCAGAAGTGGTCTCTCCAGTCTCCGTCGTCTTTGTCGGTAATGCCATTCTGCCTATATCATGCGTCGCTGTGCGGTTGCTGGTTGGGCTCGAGAGTGAGCCCTTAAGGCACAACGGGCGGAGTGAGTTCCGTAAAAACGATGACTGAGCGCCCCCTACACCACATACAAATTCACCTACTGTCGCTCAAGAGTTAACGAGAACACCGGAAACCTTATTCCTTATGCGCCGAGAATCAAGAGGAAACCGTATCGCCAACGGTCATGCGCACTTTCTGGGTCTCGATTTGTCATAAAAACCGTAGCTGATTCGATAGATTGGAGTTGTTGTCGAGTACCAGTCAGGGGAGGAGTCTACCAAATCAGAAGCGTCAGCAGTCAGGATTTCGCTCCCCGGTAGTGGTATTGCCGAATCTCAGCGAGTTATTCCCCCAAGCCCCTTAGAGGTAAGTTGAGCGCGTAGGGCGCAGATCGGTATCAGGGCCGATTCGCACATTTACCTGAAGGCTGCAGCAACTAAAACTCACGTAGTATTAGCGTTGAAAAGTACAGGAAGGTGTTAAAAAAGATGTCTGTGGGCGGGGCCATTCCACAATGAGCCTTTTGAGATGCCAACACCACACAATCGGAAGGTAAGTCCGACCGCCTCCTCCGCTGCTCCGAACCGGTATCTCAAAATACCTGTGCTTACCTAGAGCACAGGGCCAAATAGCTCTGCCTCCTCCCCTCCATTTTCGTCCAGTCCAACCTACATCTTTTTGAAATACCGGAAGCCACCACAGTTTAAAAAAGAAGTGTGCCCTCACCCGCATACACGAACGTCCTTTGGTGACAGGCTAACGAGACTATCTGCTGAAATTGACTCTCGTTATCTACGAGACGATACATGAGTTCTGCTGGATGGTGCCACACAATATTGGTAGCCTTGAGTCCTCCGGGGGCGGTTTACTGTGATAGGTCAGGCGTTAATAGCCACATCAACGTTTTTTTGGATAAATGGAAGGAGACGAGCCAATCATCGTTGCCAGCGCCGGTTTGTTGCGCATCTTTACTGTGCAGGGCGTTTTCCTCCTTACATACAGGTTCTCTCCCTGTTTTTGTTGCACATGTTGATATGCGCGCAGCAAAGGCGGAATGTCATTTTCCTCTCAGAAAGTACATTGTTTTACTCTCTTCTAGCCTGCAAATGGTAGCACTTTGGACTGTTGGTGACGTCGCCAAAGTAATCTACTTTTTCATCTCGTCATCGCCTGTCCAATTTATCGTTTGTGGCGTCCTGCAGATCCTTATCGACTTGGTGATTTTCGGTCAATTCGTCTACTACGAGATTATAAAGCAGTGAACCTCCCGACGGACTTCCCTGCCTTTCCTTCTTCGATCTCGATTTTATCTATCTGTCCTTTCAGCGGGCCATACCGTGGCATGTGCCATCTTCTCTAGAGCAGTATAAAAACGTGCATTTTTATTTGCGACAGAGTTTTCTTCATGGTTTCGATTTCATATTTAGTTTTCTTATCCCTTAATTTTTTGTCTGTATGGGCTTCCACTTACTTTTCCTTTAGGTATACCTGTTCAGAAACTGTATTTTCACCCTCTGGCCGTGGTTATTCTATTCATCTGTTTCTTTTCAACTTATTAATAACAGCTACTTACTAGTTTAGGTAGCGGCTTTTTCTTACGTTACATTGGCCGGTTCGTTAATCGCTCGTGGCGCGCGTTCCATGACGTTGTGAGTCATCATCTCGGTGGAGGGTGGTTGAGCCTCTCCGAGATTGTTTGATTTGGTGGCTCTCCTCCTCGTTCTCCATCGGATGAGTTCGTCTGGTCGGTCCTATTAAGTTCCGTGTGGCCGTCGCGCCCTGATCTTTGTGCACATAACGACACAGGGTGATAAGAAGCTACGGTGCCTGTTGGCGGAGTTGACATCCGAGTGTGTCGTGCTGTTCTGGAGATGCACCTGCTCTTGTGGGCGAGTCTACAATTTTCGTTACGGCCCCATAATTGGAACATATTTTGTAGACAACTGTTGTGGTCTTGGTGAGTGCTAGCGTGTCCTTGAGTTGCTTCAAACAGCGACGAACTGTTGCCTCGGATCAATGCGCTGCGCCTATTCTGACGAGTTGTGACAGTCGAGAAACCACCCAGGAGGAAGGAAAGTTAGTTGTTTGTCTCGGTTTCCATCGGGAATTTAATAATTTGGTCAACGGCACTCAGTAGTCGTTTAAGGCGGCCAATGTCATTTGTTTTAACGACGGAAGTGATGTCCATGTAGCGAACAGCCGAAGACAAAATCGAGGCCTCGTACTCAGATGCCGGCTCCGTTAACAGGCACCTTGGTCTTCTAACGACTCCTAAAGTCCTGCGTCATTACGTACGAAGAGGCCAGAACAAGACGGCGACGCGGGACTTAAGAAAACCGAACAGTCACGCACGGACGACGAACCCACATAGCGGGAGATAAAAAGAGCCGCCAGATCGAACAACCTTACAGAGGTTCAAGCACCATCTCCCAGTGTGATGATTCATAACGCAGGCAGATTTCAAGTCCGCCACCAAAATGGCTGAAAAAGCGAAAGAACAAAATTGATCAGCTAAAGGTCGATTAGTCGGCAATTCATCTGAAGTTCCGTCTGATTTTGTGCGTTTAGTGTTTCGACAGCGGTCAACCAACCAAGCTCTGGGGAAAGTCGGCAGTAAAATAAATACTTTCTTTGGAGCCATTTCCCTTTCATAAATTATCGGTCCCCAACTGTCAACGTTACCAACCTGGAATCGGACACTAAAGTGGCATTCCTGTCTGTCTTCCTACCCAACCAGTTATACTTGCTTAATGCCATTAAGGGCATCCGGCCATATTAGCAAACTGCAGCCGTAATACTAACAGGGATGTCGCTCCGTTACGTCTGGACTTTGTGACTCCTTCTGACCGGAAACAAAATCTACTAGTCCATCAGTAACAGTCGATATTCGTCTGCTCAACGGACGATACTATTGTAAGCATCCTTATCCGAATTGAGCCAAAGGCCCGTCTTAGTTGTGGCATTTTAGCGATATTTCTCATGGTCCTCAACAAATCTATGGTCCAGTCATTTTCAAAGGGCACTCGGACGGTCGTACTTTTCAGGAGGATACTGAGAGGAGTTTCTATTGCACTTCACAGTTTTCCACTGGCAGTTGTTAAAAATCTTCACTTGCCGTATCGTACCCCATGCCCCCGAAGGTCGCAATCGTTACCGTAACCGTTTCTTAAGTGAGGCTTAGCGTCGCATTACCTTCGGCGGTCATGTGCTCAAACTAGGCGCTCGCAATCACCGTTACCCACAAATTCCTATGTGCCTCTCTAGTCTCCTGCTTCATTTCGGAAACTGCATGGAGGAGTGTAGGCTCTTGCACACTCGATGGCGACCCAGAACCTGTCTTGACCCGCTGAGTGGGATGACATAACTCCGACTAATTCCCGTGATTCCCTAATGAAGGCCGTTTGCGTTAAGAAACTCTTTAGACCAGTGGGAGACTATCCTGTTAAACCTGCCCTGCATGTTATGCATCAACCATATTCGACCAACGGCAAGATTTGGTTACAGTAGGTGGGCCAACTCATGAAATGTCGACGGAAATGCGTTACATCAGGATGCCGGCTTTCGAAAGAATTTCCTTCCGGCTGCATGCAAAGGGCGCACGCTGTAAAACATGACTACTTAAGTAGCATGAATTTTCATTGATTTTCGAGGCCGCTAAAAGTCTAGTTATATTTCATGGAGAACATGCATAAAATATTCATTCTTTCGCTCATTCGGTAGACAATTACGTCTTATTCCAACCTTATACTCGAAGGAAGGGTAATATTCGGTTTTTAAAAACTTTTACAATTCCCGAGTAATTTTGAACCCGCTCTGCCGTTACCCTTGCATTCAGGGTTTCCAACCTACAAGCCGTATATTTTCCGCGTACGAAAAACAACACATTTCTCTCCGGTAATAGGGGGGGGGCATGTAGGGTTTATAAAATTTAACAGTGGATTTGATTCATATTGTTAACTTTACAAGCCACACCGGTAAATGCAGAGACATGACGATTTATGAACGGCCATTTCACGGTATTTAGAAGTCCCACAATTAGAAACTTTTTTAAAATCGAATTATGTCCCTCTTCGAGTATAAAATTAGAAGAAGAAGAAGAAGAAGAAGAAGAAGAAGAAGAAGAATGGTTATTTTTATGCATGTTTTCCATGAAATATAATTGGACTTTTAGGGGCATGGAAAATCAATGAGAAAAGTTCATGCTACTTAAGTAGCCATTCTTTACAGTGTAGTTTTTGCATGCGGCCGGAAGGAAGCTCATTTGAAAGCCAACATTCTGGGGTAACTGAAGTATTATAGAATTTTGTTGCAGGTTGACTAGTTTTACAACCCCACTTAATTAGTTATGTCGAAAGGAGAGCGCATTTCGGAATTTCGGTCGACATTTCATGAGTTAGCCCACCTGTATGTAGCCGCGCCTGATGGACACACTACTGTTGGCCTGCTTAATTATTTTGAGTTGGTGTGATTACGCTGGCATGGTGTTGCGGTGTGTGTTCTTTTGGCTGCCTTGTTGCCGTGTCTACCTTTTTTGGCCCAATGCCGGTGGTCCTTCTTGACTTTCGGCCTGTCGTCTCCTAACTTTCGCGTTGAATGTTTCAGGGTTAGAATTTTGGGCTGCGGTCAAGGGTTAGGGTCAGGGGTTGGTGTTAGGGACTAGGGCAACTATTTCTCAACCACTCAAAGTACCACCGCGCATTCCCAGTAGCTTTTCTTTTGCTTACAGCTACCTGACCTCGTCGCCTTTGCGTTCCCCGGTCCCACCTCTGAATACCCCTATTACCTCCGCTCCCGTAGCTGGGGTTTGCTTTCCTCAGGTATGGCTACATAACCATATCTGCCCTGGTCAATGCGTAGATGAGCATTATCCATGCTCTCAGTCACACACTAGTGCATGCGATTGGAGTTCTGTCGACAGAAATGGGTTATTTTACGGAGAAAAATAGGAATTAATATTAAGGTTGATGAGGTGCTCAAGTATCAGAATTCCCATCGATTGTCCGGGTGGTTTTCACAATGATGGCGCAGTTGGCAGTTTGACAGGAGTAAATGAGGGTGCGAAGGATCGGGTTCTTGCATGCAGGGCCTCGAAGGTGGAGGGGAAATACTCTGATGTGTGCAGATTCGTAGCACCCTCTCTCATCTCGGTGAAGGGCGCTTTCCGCGACTCGCTGGCCTGCGTTCTCTCCAACGCAGCCGCCTACATGATAATTTCGGTTTAACAAAATCTGTTTTAGGCAAGGCGTGGGGCGTGCTGTGCTTAGGGGTGAGAGAAAAAGCGGTACTGTGATTGCACTTTGTGGACGTTCAAATTATTGGGGGTGGGAGGGGCCAGCGGGCGGGCGGAGTACTCTTTATTGGCTCTTGACTGATTTGGTGCCCGATTTCTTTCGCCTGTTCGCCTTTGTCTCCTTTAGATTCTTGATCATCCTTTGGCGATAGAGATCTCGAAGTGGTATCCCCGTCAGTCCGTCCTCATTGCCCTCTAATGAGCCCTCGAGGGGATTGAGGCCCTCCAGGTCGTTTCCTTTCTCCATGTTCCCGCACGACTCGCTGCGGATAATGTCACTGTGTTCAAAGGCACACAAATATACACACAATTAGTGTCGTGGAAATAATGTTGCTGTCGGGCTTTCTGGCTTCCGCAGCTCCCAATAGCTCATTTCCCCTGGATGGAAAATCAGATCAACTAGTTTGTCTATGCAAGATTTTTAGGGTTCATTCTCAGTGTCCGTAGCACAGCTCAAGCCCGACCAGCTGGATAAATCATTTAAATGTTTCGTTCAATTTTGTATATTTCATGTTTCGACAACAATGAGTCGACCAGGCTCACAAAAAACGTCAACGTCACAATGAATCCGTCTCGGTGATTTATGTTATCACTGACGTGTTTTTACTTCTACCCCTTCCCATATAATTGTACTGGCCCTACGAGAATTTATTGATAGCTACGTATGCTCTCCACTTCATCTTCTGATCCAGTTCTATTTCTCAACTTTTCACCTTCGAACTCTCAACTTCTCCGTCCTGAATTATCATTTAAATATTCCAGTCGCAGACTAGCGAGACCTTTCTGTCGTAAACGCTTTTCATCTCAATGTAGTTCCCACTGATAACTTTCTACCGTCATCGGAAGTACATGCCTTTGCCTTTATATCGCGTCCATCTTCGCTATCTTTGCCTACTTTTGGGTTGCGTTCTACGACAATGAATGCACTAATGTTCTGCTGAAACTGCCAATGATTTGCTCGTTCCATTTATAAATTACGTATTTGCAGAAACTAGATCGCACGAAAGGTAATGTTTCATATGTTCGAAACTAAAAATGACTATTCGGTGGTAGTCATTTATGTGAGGTGGGTAACCGAAAGACAGCCAGCCATCACGTCCAAGGTAACTAAACTGTACGCTCCACGCGTCCCAGTCCTATCATTTTGCCCGAGGAAGCTTTACCTTTTAAAAGTTGACGTGAGGAGTTCGCTTAGGTGGAAACTCCGTCTTTTAGTAACCAAAAACGATCTAAAAGTCCGCTTGCATGCGCACTATTGCCGCCTTTCTCTGTCCCTTGGTTTGCGTTACGTCCTCTCAGCGTCCGTGCCACAGCGCGAAATCACTTCTTAGATCTTGTGTCATTTAGAACAAATCGGCGGGTGATCATTGAGACGCCCTGACCCAGGTCTATCATCCCCATCCGACCGTACGTAGAAACTCGAAGCTACTCCGCAGGCGACCACTTGTTTTACTAGCAGTGTTCGTCATCTTCATTTTCCATTTATTGCAAAAGGTATTTTAAGGTGCGAAATTTCTGGAAAGTAACCTGGTTGCAGACCTCTTCAATTGCTGACTTTCTGGAAATCTTCCAGTTGAATGACCTACTAACTTTTTATTAATTCACGACAATAGGTCTGTTTTTCTTTTTGTGTCTAGCCAACGATCTGGACTAGATGCCGATTCAGTGCTCTCCCAATTGTATGCGCCTGGAGGCCGGCTCAAAAGGAAGTAAACTTCTTTTCTGACATTTAAGGAAACCAAAAATTTTCTCCATTTCAGAGGCAACCACGCAGGATTTATTCTGGTTCCGTAGCTCAGGCATCTGCGGCTTCCGTCGATGGTATACACGATGAGTAATTCGATAACTATCCGTCTTGAGCGCACATTTTGTCCTAGCAATAGGATATTCTAAGGCATCTCTAGTCACTGCGTGCTATGTGCACAGTAATTAAATAAATTGGTTTTCTGAGAATCCTAGAGTTCTGGAGACCCCGCCAGAAGTTATGAAAACGAGGAACCAGGTATGGCAGAAGCGGACCTCCTTCTAACTGTGGTCTTGAGTTATGCGTTAGCACCAAGGTGCCTAGTCGTAGCAGCTGCCTGGTTTAATTTCCAGCTTCGGCTATGAGTAACGACACACAGAAGACCGCTAATGCAGAGGGTTGCGGAAAGAAGAATGGTATTTAATGGGCACAGTATTGTTGCCACTGTGATGACTAGTCCTGGCTGTGAGTAGAGTTCTCGGGTGTTAGTTGAGGGGTGTGGATTTGCGCTTTGTCTGTCCTGTTAGTGGTGTTCAAATTCTAGCATTTTCACTGGTGGAATTGATAACTGTCATCAAGTGTTACTAATTAGCCAAGTTGTTCGCTGTGGAAGACCCAGTAAAGAGTGGTTTCACGTGTTTACAATGGATCCCAAAACTCCTGCAACGGTGACCTAAATCGCTCAATGTTTCTAGACGTAAGGTGGCAAGGATTAAGTATGTGCGCGGGGTAAGAAACTGCTAACTGTTGTTTGGCGAATTCGCCAGCGTTTTAACACGCCTGTTTTGCTCACAGACGTATGCACGCTGTCTGACTGCTCCCCATGCAGGACTCTCTAAAAATATGCTTTCATCTTGCTAAGGACTAACGTGTGGGGGGTGCAGAACAATGAGCCAATGTAGACATTCCAGCAAATTCGATTCTTCGGGTACTGCAGGTCAGCGAACGTCATCCTGACCACGAAAGGCCGACAAAAAACTCTACCGAACAACGTTAACTTTTAAAAATATCGTGGGCAGTTCTCCATTGTTTTTCCTTACCCCGCGCATATACTTAACCGTTACCGGAAAATTGATCCCAACGGGGTTTCAGCACTGGCTACCACGAGACATAACCAGAGGATACTTTTACGTGATGATGTGCTGGCCTTTGGCTAAGCAACTTCCATCCATCTGTGGGAACCACGCTCGGTGAAGGTACCAATCAACTACTGTTTATTACTCGACCACTCAACACATGTCTAACTCAGCACTTATGTTCCGGGAAAGATGCGAAAATGTTTTATAGTTATTTCCCAAATATTTTCGTCTGAAGCAGGTGCCTATTTCGGTTTCATTCTATTTTCTGAAAATTCCGCAACTGAAGCCGTTTTTCCTCTGTAACTCATAACCTCTACTTCTTCATTCTAACTTGTGCGAGTAGATCTTTTGACTCATCAAAAAACCAAGAGGATAAAAATTAGTAGTATTTTTGTCCAAACACGACTTCACTGAGGTGGTTGAAGAGATGGGTAGTCGAAGGGAAGCCCTCTATCACATTTGAGGTACCTTAAGTATTCTGCAAATATTTCAGGTTACGCTTAAAAGTCATTTTGGCAAATGTGGTTTCGGGTACTAGCAGACTAGTCTAGAGGCCTATGCCAACGGATGCTAGCAACGGCCTAGGTAGTGGTTATTTGGCTAACGAATACAGTGCTTGGTTTTCAGAGGACGTCGGTGCAAGTGCGCTGTCTTCCGTGTCCCACATCAGCTCCAGGCGGAGATCACACGCGGCTTCAACCCGCCTAATGACAGCAACGCAAACTCCGCATGCGTAACATACGACAGTTTGACCGTCAGTGCCGACGACACCCACCGTGTGCTCCGCGGCAGCGAAGCAGGCACGGTGATTTGCGCGTGAATTGGTTTATGGTGATAGTGGACTTGCGCTGTATCTACCGAACTCTCATTCTCCCCCATCTACGTCTGATGCCAAGACAGAGTCAAGAAGACCCGAGTAGGGAGAGGGCGCAGGTGAATGGCACGGTTAGGCCGCACCTTGGCGCTCTACTTCATAACTCCTGCTCCAAACAGCAAATGACCAGGATTTTAACCAACGACAAAAATGGGAGGCGGGGGTTCCAATGTGCGCGACCTCTGACGGCAACTGGGTCTGCCACCGCACCCCCTTGCCGAAATGTCGACATTCGTTTTGGTGCACATTCCGATAGCCTCTGCCAGAATCCGATATGGCCCCCGTGTTGGTCTTGCACATCTACCGTGTGACTCGTTTTGGGAACACAGCCTTACATACAGATATACTTATACTACTAGTCGCTAAATGAATGCATGCGAGAGTTCTAGCTCCAACCCAAAGACTCAATGGGACGTTCCGCAACCTTATCGGTGAACGCCCGTCCACTATAATTCAAACGTCGCTCACTCTTACCCCAGCCCCAATGACCACAGTACGCCGGCTTCTTCGTGCGAACGGCGTGGGAAGGAGGACTGTAATTAACCTTTTCTGATGCTTATAAACGCTGCCGACGACTCACATATTCATAGCGACTTAGTGCTGAATTACCGAAAACATGTTTGCCAATTTTACTTTGGTGTCTGTGTTCCACGCGAATCAGTCCTGTACCATAGAAAGTTGGTAAAATGACTTCGACCAATAAGCTTCAGTGCATTCTTAACAAGTTGCTTCAAAAGTGAAATCTGGACAAATGATGGGTCAAAAGGCCTCCGCTTACCCTCCATCAGTTAGCTTGCTTGGAAGGGACTGGATCTGCTGAAGGGCTGCATATACTCGCGAGGAATCATTCTGCGCACTCTGCAGTTCCGGGTTGTGGTTGACCTTCACAAAGTGGGCTGAGGGCCATTCACCGGACGCTGCAAAGCAAGACGCAGACCGGAGCCGGTGAAATATCGAAATTAAGAATACTACTGAAAGATGATGGACCACTCTCCGAGTGAAGTGTTTGTTGGGCCAGGACTGTTTTTCCACTTTTTGTGTTTGCCAGTCTGTAGTGCGAAAGTAGGCGCGTTGTCAAGGTGTCATGTTGTCAAACCATCTCAGCTTCTGTATTTTGCTGCTTCAATTGCCCTGTCCCGCCCACTTCCTCAAAAACAATCTGCCTGGACCTAAGCGCACATTGTCTAGCTAAGAGAAGTTTCTTCACATTGAGACACTTCTTATCTGAGTAAAATTCTACCGAAGAAGTCAGGTGAACTTTTAGTGGTCCTACCCCGAGCGCCCGTTTCAACGCTGGGCCGCTCCTGAGTGGCTGCCTGATGTCCGCCCACTCGGCTCTCCAATTAGCCAATCAAATTTAAGGCCGAGTCAGACGGGTCCTGGCTTAAGACACCTTGAGGCATTCCCTGACGGACACGTGGGACGCCACCCTCCGGGCGCCGGACGTGCCATCTTTCGGCTGTTAACTCTCTCCAACCACTTTTCAGTTACTCTGCACAGAATATACAATCGTTTGGATCCCATTTCCTTGCAGTTGACATGCCGCAGCCTAACCCCAACCCCAGCCCCTAACTCTCAACCCTTACCTCTTACCCTAGCCCCTAACGCCAACCCCTGACATTAACCCCTAACCCCAACCTCTAACCCCTAACCTCAACCCCTTACAGGTACGACCACGAGTATCTTGCCATAAAATCCTTCAAACTGGCGTCCACCGCCTCTTTCCATTCGGGACCGGCCTGAAGGTTGTGATGGCCACAGTCTCACTCTCGGCTTAGGCTTCTGTGATAAACTTCCATTGGTTGGAGCTGATTGGTGGGCAAGCGTTATCCCAATTCTACTTACCGCTTCTCTAAGATTCGTCACCTGTTCCAGTGGAAGAGCGTTTAAGCTCACACGACATCTACTACGTTCACTGATAAGACAGCCGTCAGCGATTCAAGTTTTTGGGTCTTCAGAGAAGAACCACTTACCGTCCTTGTTGACTAGGCTCGTGGGACCGAAAGTCATCATGGGCTGGTAAGGCTCGAAGACTGGCGGATCAAGGATGTCAGGAATCTGTCGCCGACCCCAGTATTTCCAAGGCGGCTTTTTGCTCTTCTCTCGGCTGCTGGAGACCCGACTGGAACTCTGGGAACGCTTCTCATGCACGGATGAGACGTCGGAGGCATTTTCCAACTCATTGACGCTACCACCACATCCTGCGGGAAACGAAAGTGGAAACTGAGCTTTGAAATCTTGCCGAGTTAAGATAGCAGTCATGTATTGTAATTGGTTCCTTCATTTATTTATGACGTGAGATCCGTTGTTTGCATAAGCCGGCAAGCCTGATGGACTTCGGGCCAAATATTCATACCTAAAAACTTGGTTCTGAGCCCTAGACCTTAAATATACTGATCTACTCCAAGTTGGCAGTTAAGTTCTAAGGAAATTGAGAAGCGGCAATGCTTCTTTATTCCTGGGAATAAGAAAACGAGTTCAGATATCAGTGGTTTCTGTAGTCTCCTAGTAATTTTTGCCTACAGACTCCTTTTATTGAGTAACTCTTGAAAGGAATCAAATTTCCGACTACCGGCTAGTGCTTCTAAAAGGGATGGATTGTGCAACTCCTTGTTCTGCTACTTGAAAACAGGTTAGGGTACACTGTGTGACCCTATTGTTCTTCATACCAGGGATCTCCAACAGTAGTATTAACGGAGTCGTCGGATCACAATGATATGGCCGGTGTCTCACGCCTGGATCTTCGGGCAGGTGTGTCCGGCGCGTTGATTTCGATACGGAAAATGAATGGACTGGCTTGTTGCTATCCCAGTCGAAGTCCTGAACCAAAAGGGACCAACTTTGGCTCATGGCATGTGTCTATGGAGCTGATCCAAGTTCGAATGAGTCATAAACAGAGCCTATATGGTCCTGCGTCAAATACCGACGGAACCGTTCATGCCCAGCGTCAAGAATTGCCTCTAACCTCATTAGTAATCGGCACGAATGCTCAGACAATTCACCGTTTGCATGGGAAGGGGATGCGAGGATAAGACCGATCTCCTCGTGAGCACAAATGCATGGCATTTAATTATCGTGACAAGAGTAAACACTATAGGAGATCAGTAAGAAGTGGGAATTGCATGATGCTTCTAGACTCCAGATCAGCGATTTAGTGGCAGGGATCAGGGCCGAACGATGAATCAATAACACTACTTTTACACTCTTACTTAAAAGGTATTTAGTAGGTAGACTAGGGGAATTCACAGGATGGGGTGGTTACGAAACAGTCCAACTGGAGTGCAGTTTCGTGTTTTGCAAGGATGTTAACGATTACGATCTAATTGCGCAGTTTTCTCTGGGAAGGTGTTTGAATTACCAGCTCAGCATGCCTTGGTCTCTGAACAAGACCGCAACGGTAGCTTAGAAACACTCGTGCTGGTTTAATGCCACCAACAAATTCTATATTTTTTCAAGAGTAAGAAAAATGACTCACCCTCCACATCGTTTAAACTTTAGATTCAGGACAACTCTGGAACAAGAACGAGAGAGACACAGTTACTCTTCGGAACCTGCCGACTATTCTCCTCAGTTATCCCCCGAAGGCGCCAACATGGTGTTCTCTTGTTGAACCCACCCAAGATTTCGATCCTTTATCCCCAACTTTGTGACGCAGAACTACTTTTATCCTGCAGAATGAACTGTCAAGTCGAATTAGTTCGCCTGACATCTTTCGACCAACACGGACGGTTGATGCATCAAATGGAAAGAAATCTTGATTTAACTACTGATTTTCGTAATCAGATCGGAAGTTTCGTCTCGTAGCGATTGTCCCGAGTGATCTCTCTGTCGTTAACTAAAAGGTGAATAGCAGTCCTTCCTGGTCTGAAAGGACGCCAATTTCTTCGAAGATAAATCGGAAATCTGTAATTATCTCTCCTAAAGCCTACCTTTTTACTTTCCGCGTTTGGAACCTTGGAAGTAGAAGTTCCAGCAAATCCCAGATAAAAGATTTTTCTTCAAAATTTTGAGTCTTTTGACCATTTACCAAATAGGTTAATTCACTTTGTAATACCAGATGACTGAGATGGTTACCTCACAAGGACAGGTCCGTTTTCCAATATCCGAACCCCCAACAGAGCCCACAGGCCGTCATAGAGTGACAGATTGTCAGTAATTTTGGGAAATACTGTCAAAGATGAGGGACTGAGTAAAAAAAGGTCAAAAATATAATTGTCCACTCCCCAGCGGTTAGTATTTCATTCATAAAAGCATATTATAGGGCAGTTGTGGTGTGCATTCGGAGACGATGTGATGAAAAAGAAAGATATCCTTCGGAAAAAGTCGAGTTCTACTCGTGAATTTTAAAGTTGGTTACACCAACCTGTCATCATATGAAATGAAGATAAAACAGAAAATGAGACAGTCACAGGATATACAAAATGAGACCAAATTTAGAGCGGTCAATCACTCTTCTCTGGTCCGCCTGTTAATGTCTGTCCTGTCGCGTCAACTAGTCTAGTCTGGCCGTCTTACTTTACCTTTTATCTTCATTTCGTCTGACGACGGGTTGGTGTCACCAACTTAAACATTCATGAACACAACTCGACTTTTTCTGAAGACCCTCTTCCTTTTTCATGGAAGAATGTATCCTCCGGGGTAATCGAACAGATTTTTGAGTGAATAAGCATGATTTTGAAAGTGCAAGTTAGAGTTTCCGCCAACTCCCCCAAAAGTGTCAACAGCCAAAGTCAGTGTAATGGGAGAATGGTAAGTCATACGTTTGGGAGCAGCTTTTGCCATCCGCACTACGATAAATTGAATATTTTGTTCCTGTCTATCCTATTTAAACATAGAAATGGCATTTTGGGAGCCAGATTCTCTCCTACGAAAAACATCTGAGCGTTCATTATTTTGGTGTTGTCAAATATTTCTGACCTCACAGAGTTGATCAACCATAAAGTTTAGTCATGTAATGAACTTTTCTTGATGGTTTTCTGATTCAGTAATTTAGAATTCGTGTAAATAGCCGTAATATCATAATTTGTTTCAAGACTAATAGTTTTCATGCTCAAGAAAGAGTAACTTTGTTTTCATCGCAACCTGCTAAATGCCGTCGACGTCTCGGCGACTTTCCTCTTCGATTGACTGCCGACATGGACTCCGACCTAAAGATGGCGCAGTCCATGGACTTGTTGAGGGGGTTTGCGCTCTTCAACGAACGCTTTTTGGACTTGAGCATTGTGTGCGATTCAAAACCGGCCTCCGCCTCACGATCACTGCCCGGCTGACTGCTGTCGTCGCCATCGCTGCCAGGCATTGCTGCTGCCGACTGACATTTTTCTCTCGACAGCAGAGGGTTTCGTTTTGGGGAGCCATGAACGCATAGGGCCTCCTTTCCCTCATAGTAAGGCGAGATATCCCGGAACTTAGGGCTGCCGTAGAAGTGACTTCCCTCTGCCCGCAGGGCTGCTGCCCTATTCGGCGGGATCCAGAGGGCACAACCGACTGGAATCTCGCAGCAGCGCGGACGCTCCCGACTGTGACCTCCGGTGAGGACCTGCACAAGAAGAGAGGAGCATCTGTCGTCTGGCGCAGGTTCCGCTAAAAAACGATGCAGTAAATGAGACCACGTTTATGAAGGTCAATTAATCCTCTGTGACGCAAAGTGTTCGGCCACATATAGCATTTGAAACATAGCTGGCATAATACCTGTCGTTGGTGAAGTTAAATGGGTCTTGAGAAATGACAATGCAAGATGGAGTGGGGGTTAAGAAAAAATACGAGAAGTAGAATTATCCGAAATCAGCAAATATCCGCAAGAAATAAAAAAACTGAAAGGAAAATCGAAGTTGACCTAATCCCTTCTCGATGTCTTCGTATATGTGGGGCTCGGGTGGAACATAGTCTTTGCATATTTCTCGAATACAAAATTATTTGTCCCACAAAATGTGGATATCAGCATAGCACACTGCTAGGATCCAATAGCAAAAACCGGAATCTCGGATGAGACCCTGTACTCAGTTCGACCGACGTAAATGTACAGATCCGTTCGTAGCTTTTAAATTCTCTGCTAATCAGAAGGAAGATCGTAAAGATTCCAAGATACTCTCATGTTGATATTGCCGAGCATGATTAAGTTAAGGACGAAGTCGTGTCTGTTGCTCTAATTTGCAGTTTGGACTTAAGCAGGCTACCAGCGGATAACATCAGCGGAGAGTTAAGCATAGTGAGTGAGCATCCCTCCGCCGCCTTGCAAAGTGAAATCTGGTTAAGAACGAAACTTTTGGGGACGCTGGAAAGATGCATTTTAAAAGGCAGATAACGCAAGAAATATGACGAACTTCTGTGGAATAGAAAGCATGCTTCGTGGCAAAATAGACAATATTTTAGTGAAACAATCTCTAAGCATCCTCGTTTAACGCAGAATTCCTTGAGTTCCCGATAAGCGGTTTTTTAAAAAAAAGTTATTTCACTAAAAGGCAGGTGCGTGTAGTTAGTAGACGATGTCGGGCAATGACAGAAATGCATGCTCCTTAAGTAGTCATTTTTTACAGAGTGTAGTTCCTGCTCGCAGCAGTAAAGAAGTTTGTTTGAAAGCCGGCATCCTGCGGTAACTTATTTATTATAGAATTATGTTGCAGGCTAACTAGTTTTACAACTCTACTCAATTGATCTTTTCGAAACGAAAAGGCATTTTGGAATTTTGGTTGACATTACATGTATTAGCCCACCTACTGTATATAGGGATTGAACACAAGTAGGCATCGATTAGCCAAACGTTTATTTGCGACCGGTGAGACCCGTGGTATGAAAGCCTCCTGAGTCAGTTTGAAAATTGAAAATTGCAGTAAACACGCGGACAACTAACAAAGTTGGCAAAACCTTGATGTCACTTACGAAACCTCTGCTCGTAGCCACTTTCTACTCGCGTCAGAACGTAGGGTTCTCCCGCAAACGGGGGCTCCAAGGCTGTAGTCTGGCCGGCCATTCGATGGGGGTGAAGAAGAATAGCCGGGGTCAAGGCGTTGTCGCCAGGACGCAGAGAATGTCGAAAGAGGTCAGAGTACGAGAGCAGATCCTCCAGTCCGACTTCCTGATGACAGTAATCGAGGCTGTCCGTATGTTCGGCGAATGGAAGGCAAAATACCACTCCAAAGCGCTTGCCCGGCCTCTAGAATTAGCAAATAATTTAAAGCGGAAACTTTTTAAGCGTTTGTATTAAGAAACAACCGCATTTTGGCTCATTTCAAGAGGTCCCTAAACGAAATGCATGGTCTTCAAATACAATGCCAACAATTCTCAAGCATACCAAACAATTCTACCAGTTAAAACTCAGGAAAACGGCAGCGTACTCGCTGCAAGAATTTCGGAACTTATCTCTAACCCTCCACGCTGAGTATTATAACCGATCAACTTCGCGATCCTGCCTTCAGTTTAAATGAAAATGACCGAGTTGGAAGGGACCACCCAGGCCTAAAAGCTTTCACACCTTGGTTCTGCTGATTTATTCTTTAAACCCAAAAAACCTGATCGTGCAACCGCCGCCTAACTGGCTTCAGTCATCCATTTCAGCTCACCCACTGTCTGCCCTGGGAACGGGGTTGGATCTTAGTAAATTCATACAACGAATGATTGCCTCCACATGAACACTAAACAGATGTCAGGCAGCTAATTCGCAGGTCTTCAACGGTATTACAATGCAGCCGTAGTGGACATTCTGTCCAATGACTTGTTGATTTTCCACCTTTTCGGGTTTATCATTTACCTGAAGAGGATTCTGGGGAAAATATGTGATTAACGAGTCTGGTAGGAAGAAAAATAGTGTATACATAAAGTTGGTGCTACTTAGCTAAAATAAGTAGGTATACGCGGTGGGGTTTTAGTCTCACACGATCTAATCGTTTTCCCGAACTGTGTGACGGGAGCATCTCGTGTATAAGGCAACAAGAATAACGGGTGAGTAACGCAGTCGAAGCAGCCCCTAGCAGATGAAAGACCGATTCTATCCTTTGTCTTTCTCCATTTACCGATCCTGTCGTTGGAAGTTTATCTTAAAAATGACTGACGGCTTTTTTACCGGATATTCATCGACCCCTGAGGTTTCCATAGAATAGCTCTACGAAACACAACAGTTTTTGTTTGCCATCTCTGCCCCACAATGTCTTGTAACAAACCGACTTATAGGTCATAAAAGAGCTTTGAACTCAAGAAAACAGGCATAACAATATTTTTCGCCATTTTGTTGTGATTCGGTAAGTAGGAATTGTTGACCGCACTCAGCTCACTCGCTCCATCCCCTCGATCCGAATACTTTTTAAGACATTCACGCATTTAACATTTACGTGAATGAGCTTTGGCTCATCGTCGTTCTGAACCTAGTACGTGAACACAAATGGTATCTTTATTTGCTAACGATCGATATCTCTTACTCTGTTACCATAAGCTCTCAAGGTTAACTGAGTAATTGTTGTCACCCTGAACTGCGCGTGTTCCTCCAGCGGTACTTAAATTTGCCACGGGACCCTCGAGCAGAAACGTACACAAAAAAGTCACACCCCCCACATACTGCCCACAAAATCAATTTCAAAAATCTGCACTTTAAGACACCTCCAAGAATTAAACTCTCGAAAGTCACAAACCTTTATTGAGTCCACACTTCAAATTGCTGACCACCACTATAATAATTCAGCTCTAGGAGGTCTAGGGAGTTTAGTAATATCAGCAAACCACTAGTCTGTCGCCGTTTTTCCCGAATAAAATCTAACGTTTGCCGTAGATGACACTAGATGACTGTAAAAAGTGTTTGCGTTGCAGTGAGTTCTTGTCAAACATCCTCATATTTTCGGGATTTTCTCCAACTGATGATCAAAAGGTGAACTTTACTAAGGGGCTTAAATACTAGAACTTACAGTAGATGTGCTAACTCAGGAAATTTTGACCAAAATTGTGCAATGTGTTTTCGAATCGGAAAGGATACTTAAGAAGGGTTGTAAAATCCGCATGCAACATAACCCCATAATAATTCAGAACCTTCAGGATGCCGGCTTTTAAATAAACTTCTTTCTGGTCGCCTGTGAAAACTGCACTCTGTAAAATGACTACTTAAATAACATGATTTTTTCTCCTCGATTTTCGATTTTCTTATAAATTCAAATATACTTCATAAAAACAAGCACAAAAATTAGTCCTTTTACTCATTAGGTAGAAAATTACGTCTTCTCCAAATTTTATGTTTGAAGGAAAGGTATTCGGTTTTAAAAGGTTCCAAATGTCGCCCCAAAAATAAGCTCATCAAAAGACTCGCAGAATGCACACGTAACTTAAAGTTCACTAAATTGTAAGGTTTTTAATCCCGTCAGGAATTATTGTGTGAGCTTGGAGTATCGTCCCCAGAATAGGCCTTTAAATGTTCAGTTCGAAGACTGCCATGAATATGAGAGCTGTTTTCCATCGGTTTCTGAAAAACATTGACCTAATATTAATAAGCACTAACTTGGTGATTATATGACTTAACCACTTGCTTAGCAAAAAACAAGCCGTATAAAGCTGCTCATCCGAAAACAGTAATCCTCGAAAAAACGAAAATGTCTGCTTCCCAGACTGAGTCTGTTTAGGCCGCACAAGCTTTTTAAGTTCCAGTGGTATGTTATAAAATTTTTGTCATAAATTTGAAAATTTTAATCGTAAGTCCAATTTCCAGAGTCTCCAGGCAGCCCTGCCTACAAGCTCTTCCGCCCGTTGTGGCCTTTAACATTTTCCCCTTTTTGATAAATTTCAAGGAAATGTCCTTTGTCTATGCGTAAACCAATGTGGAAACAAAATGCCACCTATTGTACTCTTAGCACTTCCGATCTCCATAGCGTCCAGCAATTCCTTGAGGTTGACGGCGGGGACCTTAAAGGCCGCCCGTCCAGCACTTTTGGCGTCGACCTGTCCGCGTGTTGGTAACCACAGCAACGAGATGCCTGCAGTCGAGCCACGCCCCAATTGCGAGGAGTCTATTGAAAAAAAACCATTAAACTTCGCGGCCCAGTCTCTTTTCCATTTGAGAGTTTGATCCAAGAAGCCGAGGTCACGAATGGGACTGGACTGGAAAGTTAACTAAAGTGGGCACATCAAGAATCAGTGCGTTTGTGCACGCCAGCTTAAGCGATTACCCTCAGTCAAACTGTTAGTGTCGCTTAAAACTCTCAGAGGCGCAAACCTTTTCAAGCCTTTCATAGACGCCAGAACACCCGCTGGGGTAGAATATGGTAACGCAGGAAAACTGCCTGAAAGTGTTTTGTTCGGAAACAAGTTTGTTGCGGGCAACCATCATGGCCAGTCTGACGTCAGTGTCTCAAGGTCATTCCCCCACTACAATGAGCCGTTGTAGACGTACTGACCTGAAGCCACTCGACGGACGTCGTCTCGGACATACCTGAGTCCACACGGTCACACCTGCACACGCGGCTATTTTATCGTAACTCTCCCCCTGAAATCACAACCTAAGACACTGAGACACCACCCCTCGGCAAATGCAACGACAACGGTACAGAGAAGGACCCCAATTAACTGTTAGTAGACGGTGGATCATGCAGTATGTGATTTATGGTAAAGGAAGTCTGATGTGTGGGGCAGCACGCTAGACAGTACGCTGACAAAATCAAATAAAAAACAGAAAATGCTTGGATTTATGCTGAAAGTCTTATTCTGCACTATTGTAGGACAACGGAAATGGGAGTTGTAAGTAAACAATAAACGAAAAGTAAATTCCACAAAATAACCGATTTTTAGTTAAGGTTTGAGGTCCTGGGAAGAAATCGTTGTTGGCAGCGTAATTTCTGCTACAGCCTGCAAATATATCCCAAGATAAGCCCTATATGACACGATCCACTGGCTAATAACAGTTAAGGTGGGTCCTTCCCTATACCGTTGCCAGTGCAACACACACCGATTGGAGACCACTTGAGAGTCAACAAAAGCGGCTGCCACCACTGTCCCAGGAACTCTCAGACATCACTGGATGCAGCCAACACTAGTCCTGGCTTCGCCAGTGGCCACTGTCACCTCAGAGGACACTTCGGGGTTCCGTATACAATAAACCCCTCATTCTGGCGCCTTCTGTCCTTCCTTCCAATATGGGTTTTGGCCTGATGATTGTAGCGATCCAAGTGAAAACTCTCCCCGCTTAATTGCTGCAAGTTCAGATCGCACTTTTCTTTTTCCTAATCCCCAGCAGCCAACTCCCTCACGAAAGATGCCCCAGTTTACTCTATTTAAAAGTGTAAGTGTCTCCTCCAGAGCGTCTACGATAACACAGTTGAAAGTGGGTGTGTTAGATGGGAAAGATAGACAACGGAATACGAATGTTACTACCCTCGACTTTCAGGATGAATCTAAATGAAATTTTGAGACTCTGGTTATGGAATTATGAAATTATTTACCGTACTGACAACAGGACGGTAAATAACTACAAAATTCTATCCTACTAGCTGCCTGTTGGCGGTTTGTGAATATTACGCGGTTATTCCACAGTAGCTGATGGATTTCAACTCATATATGCATATTAAATTTGGAATCATGCCTGAAAAGGTCTGTCCCGAAGGATTTACTCCGAATTCGCGCAGTAAGTTCCTCGGAAGTTAAACAGGGTCCTATTTTTAATTCGTCCAGCGAATCGTCTCCGTCTTGCAAAGAAGCCAAGGTAGACGGCACATAGTCCTAATTCTAGAATTTAGGGCAAGGCAACCCTGTACAATGAAGGACTCCATAGTCCTGTGCCTAATCGGCTTAATTACACTTGCAGAAAATGATCCACAGTGACATTTATCTACGGCTTATTAGGTTTGTTCCGCAGTTGCAAATACCAAGTTGGGTGGGCTCTATTACCATCGTAACTGTAAGGCTGAGATTTGTGTTAAACGAGACTTTCTGAGTCGCTAGGGAGTTCTTATTTCATTGGCGGTATCTTAACGTGGAAACAATTCACAGAGAAACTTCTTAGCTGTGAAGAATGCGGCAAGATGGCTGGAACAAAAGCCTTAATAACCTCACATTTTGGATTCTTACTCGAATCCATCATCAGAGAAAGGATCAGGAAAGGGTAATGGATTGACCACGTTCCCTGCTCGTCGCATTCAGTCAAGTTGTTGGCTGCCGGATTTCGCCATCAGTGTGGATTCCTGGACAATTTGGCTCGCAGACATTGGCACCAGAGACAGAGGTTATCTGTACGCTCTCCTCGAGGCTAACTGTTTTGCGTGAGCAAAGTCTCAGCGCCGAATATGGAGAGGGGAGGTCATTGCTCTTGTTGTGAGGACCGGACAACCTTGACTCGAGTAGTTCGCGAATCACGCAGTTTTCATCTTTAGCAAGAAGTCCTGCTTCGTCGAACATAAATGTGTGATTGGATCCCGTTGAATGGGCCGCGACTTGGAGTTGAGGTCGTTCCTCCTCATTGCTGCTGCGTGCTCGGCCGTTCGTGTCCGAAGTTTGCTTACGCAAAACAGTTAGCAGCGAAGAGAGCGTGCAGATAACCAGAGGCTCTGGTGTCAATTTCTGAGAGTCAAACTGCCCCAGGAGTCGACACGGATGAGGAAATCCGGAAGTCAGCAACTCACTTGCGTGCGACGAGCATGGGAACTGGTTATCTTGACCGGCACATAGGCGCATAACAACCGCATGGAAACTGCATACTTCAACGCCTGGCCAATCGAGCCATGATGCACTTGGGAGTTGCCATTTATGATAAGTATGTAGCGGCCTAGCGACTACAGCCCATAAATACAGCAACACATGGGCAATCCACCACCATTTCCTGACTGTCTCTGAAGATGGATTCGAGTGAGAATCCGAAAGTTCAGGCTGATTAATTTATTTTCCAGCGTTCGATTTTTTTCCTTCGCGACGATTTTTCTCGAACTCGCTCTTTCGTTTCTATTATCTGCCGGGCAGTGTTTTTTAGAAAATTGCCGTCAAAGGGGCTAACATCTGAAGTGCAAACCATTGTCTTTTCAAAAGGTCTTACTGGGAAATCGACTTTAAACACACGTCTAAATGTATTTGTGCAGGGCAATTTATAGTCTTTCCATACTACCACTAAATAGGACAATTTCACACGGATTCCTCATAAGTTCCTGGGCGCAACATAATGTCACCTCGCCGAAACGCAAATTTTTCCAAAACCATTCCAAATAAAGACTCCTATATTGCCTACGCACTGTCTATTTCGTTCCTTCATGTCCTTCCAAATCAGTTTTTCAAGACATAGGATTCTTTTTTGCAAACAAACCTTGTAAACAGTATAGCTGAAAGCAGTTTTATGTCATAATTTGTTTAGGGCTTTTTTATTTTGTGTGATAGGACAAAAATGTCTATTTTAATTAACTTTTAACTGGGTTACGCTGGTGTTTTGGACATTCTGGCATTCATTCAATGCAGCCGAGTTGATCGGCACTTCGATGGGTACACTGGCCATCCTATTTCCATTTTTCGCCAACTTTCGCAATTCCTAACATGGGTAAGGAGCTCGCTTTTTCGTTTCTGTTTATAGTACTGGATATGTCAGTATGATTTAAGGCAGGAACTTTGTCCTCCAAATGTTTTATTTGACGCCTTTTCAGTTTCGCTTGTTAAAATCTCCATATCTTAATGGCAGATGGAAATATTTCGGAATGTCTGGGTGGACCAAGTAGGAAGGAAGCCCGAGTGAAGCTTTTCTATCCCTCTCTTACTCCACAGTGCACCGGTGTCGCAGAAAAACATTTTAAACAAATGTATCGGAATAACTTGCTATGACATTTGTTTCTCCTCAAACAATCGCACTCAGAAATGGCAATTCATCTTTTAAACAAGGCCTGAGTTGTTACCATGACAACATATGAAGTAAAGTCGGGTTATTCATGCGCAAAAGGAGTTGCGCATGAAAGTCAGCAAGTTTATATAGGTTAGAAGGATAACGGTTACCAGGATATGCGACACTCCAAACGCACGCTGCAGTAACTAGCTGCCAGTCTCAAAAGAAAATACTTTTTAGCGACTAACTCCTGGTTTAGCGCAAAACGCCATTCCCATCTCCTTACTTGGGAGTTATCCAGTCTTGAAGCCCGCTTTGGACCTTTGGATACTCTGGACTTACGCCGTTTTTCTAATAACGCTTATTCATTGTTGATTGTTCGTCAGTGCACGATCACTTAGAATGCCTCTAGACCGGGACTCTTAGTTAAAGCAGAACTAATTCCCGCTGGGCAGCCGGTGGCCGCTACCGCTATGTGAACTTGGAGTTTATCGTTGATTAGTATATTAACTTAATTGCACATCATTTCCAGGTACGACAACAAAAAGACCTATCACCAGGTGCTTTATCGATTTTTTTAAATGGTTCGTCCCGCTTCAGGTCGGACTGCTCTTCCGATAGAAGCGACAAGGCGGTGTCCCAGAAAGCAGTCAAGAAAATGGCACGAAATCTGGAACATGGCAAATAAATTTTTTTCCAAATACGGCATCGTCTTCTCCGCGCCTGTACTGCTCTTTTGACGCGGCATAACTCACCTAAAAGGAACTCTCACCAGCTACCGACGAACGTTTTTCAAAATAAAATCCTGTCGTTTATTAAGGCCGCGAGTACGCAGCAGTGTGTAGGTCACTGATATTTTTAGTTCGCCGGAGCAGAAAAATCGTGTCTCCATTTTAAAATCACACCGGTTTTTCAAATCGACTGTCACAGTAAACGCCGAAGCGCAATAGCAGACATTAAAAAAATCTACACTCAATTAGGCCAAACAAACATCGTTTCTACCACTCATGGAGATTAAGATGGCAAAATCGAGAGCTTCAGGATAAATGTTTTAGGAGGACGGGATTGCTGGAACTAATTTATTGTGTTGCCGAAGTCCCGTGGGGATTGGGCGGCTCCTTATCGTCAAGGCATTTTCCTTACAAGATAAACTAAAACTTCAAATTACTTGTTGTGCTGATGGATCATGGACAGATAGACTATTTCCTTTTTAACAGTCCCAGCTTTTTGGAATAATGAGAAGCAACGCAGGAATTTTCTCATGCCCAGCGAAAGAGTACGAAGTAAACGTGTTTTAGTCCTAATAGCGCAGCAATTCTTTCGAATGTCTGGTCGATTTCATGCATTTAACTTTGTTGAACACGGATAACCTTCCACTATCCCCGAAGTGCCAACAGTACAATGAATCTGTTCCAACGAGCCATACCTATTTCCCGATCCCACGGTAATGTCAATAGGACTGAACCAAACTCGTATGCTGTTCATATATTTTTAATGTCATAAGACAATTATATGTCAGCAACAGGCTGCTTGTACGAAAGACCTAGAAATAGGTCTTTTATATATTCGTTTATTGGAAAAATCTGTTTTATCGAAAACTTGCTTTCAAAGCGATGTGATATTTCGTCTTAGATCGTTTTGCTGCACTCGTTTGCTTTCAGCAGACCACCTGACGAATACATGTCTAATGTTTGCTGGGTTCTGTGACATGCACATCGCGAATAAACCTTCCACTATTAACAATTATGCGGCCTTGTGTCTGAGAGGACTTTAAACTACTGCCTTGAAGGTCGAACAGGAGGTAGCACTTCCAATCTCTAATCAGAGTAAAGCAGTCAGTGCCAATCACATGTGCTTTTGGGTATTCAAGCTCACAACCAAGAGGAAGAGAGCACATAACTAAAACGGAAGAGAGTTTGACTTGAAAGTGCTTGATTACAGGCTAATTTGGTTTTGAATCCCAAACGTAGGACAGGGATTAAAGTATAGCTGGCAGATGACGACAATTAGGCCAGAAATGGCCCTTCCAGTCTCGCCCGTCTTTGTAAGTAACGCTTCTCAACCTTTAAAGATTTATCGATTTGACACGAGAATAAGGATCCCCATACCGCAGTTGACCTTGCGATAGATTGCAGGGGTTGTACCTACACCTGTGTCCTAGCTTCAACCGTGACTCCGACCTCGATAGAATTCAACGCAAAACCATCTGTAGCGAGGGGGACCAACATTTCCGTCCCCTACGAATCGTTCGCCTGTTTCACAGATAAGTCCTTTAATCCCAAACACATGGCGACAACTCTGCGTCCTCAGCATAACGTAAGCTGGAAATGAGAAAGGTTGCAGATTTAAAATTTAAAATCTTTTCAAAGTTTTTGAATGTTCACTGAATTGTCAGCTTGCAGAAGAACATTTGAATGGAAGTTCCGAGCAAGTTTGGTTTTCCACATCGTTCAGAAAATAATCTCACCTCATTACTGACTATGCCCAGGCGGCGAAAACTGCTTACACAGAGGCGAGGTTCGCCAGTAGGTTGTGATGGGCGGGATAAGACATGTATAATGCCTTGTTTTACGCTTTGAGATGATCGTATTCCAGCGAACAGTCGAAAAATAAGAAGAGCTATTGGTCAAGCAAGAGAAACTGAAAAGACTACTGGCGGATTATCTACTTATGACAAAGGTATTATGTCGTACCCCCGACAAAGGCACTAGTTATAAGCCCAGACACGTGTTCCTCTGGAGTTCATATACCAGAAACCGCATAAAGGACGCTGGAGGACCCGCTGAGGATCCGAACCCCTCGCGGCTGTGTCGTGCAGCGGCAGAATATCATCGAAACACGTGCCTGGGCTTATGGCAAGTGGACTAACTCATGTAATCTCAACAGAAATTCTGAAATGCGTTTTCGTTTCGAAAAGATTAATAAAGTAGGGTTGTAAAAAAATCATCGTGCAGCATAATTCTATAATAATTTAGTTACCCCAGGACTCCGGCTTTCGAGAAAACGTCTTTCTGGCTGCATCGAAAAACCATACTCTGTAAAAAATGACTACTCATGTAGCATGCATTTTTCTCATTGGTTTTCGATGCCCTTTCATGGAAAGCATGTATAAAATTTTCATTCTTTTGCTCATTCAGTGGAAAATTACGTCTTCTTTCAATTTTATATTTGAAGGAAGGGCATAATTCGGTTTTAAAAAGTTTGTGATTGTGGGATTTTTTAATGTCGTGAAATGGCCGTCCATAAAACGTCATGTCTCTGCATTTACCAATGTTGCTTGTAAAGGTAACAATGTGGTTTAGCTCCACTGCTCAATTTTATGAACCCCATATGGTCACCTCTTAATACAGCAGAAAAAAGACGGCTTGTAGTTTGGAAACCCTGAATGCTAGTGTAACGGCAGGTCGGGTTCAAAATTATCCGGGAATTGGAACAGTTTTTGAAAACTGAATAATACCCTTCCTTCGAGTACACAATTGGAAGAAGACGTAATTTTCTACCGAATGAGCGAGGGAATGAATATTTTATGCATGCTTTCCATGAAATATAATTGGACATTTAGGAGGATCGATAATCAATGAGAAAAATTCATGCGACATAAGTAGTCATTTTTTACAGAAAATGGTTTTTCGATGCAGCTGGAAAGACGTTTTCTCGGAAGCCGGAGTTCTGGAGTAACTAAATTATTATAGAATTATGTTGCACGATGATTGTTTTTACAACCCCACTAAATTAATTTTTTCGAAATGGAAACGCATTTCAGAATTTCTGTTGAGATTTCATGAGTTAGCCCACTTACTTTAACTTTGACATATGGATTTCATACTACTTGTAGTACAGCTTATTTGTAGAATGGGCATTTCGTGGTTATTTCACAGTAGTTTATTGCCTTCGACTCGAAAGTTCATTGAAATTTCGGCTCTTACCCCAAAAAGTCATGTGCCGGAGACTTAGCTCCATGTCCTGCACTGAGTAATTTCTGAAATTATTCGCTGGATTATTTACTGTCGAGATCCGCAACTCTTCTGTAAGCAGAAGGACCCGCGGCTCTAGTTCCGACTCCGGCAGTATCTGCTTCTCAGATAAGATCGATGACGAGTTTACTTTCTTGAAGAACGTTTGTCTTGCAAACGGGTATGCGGAGAAATTCATCGATAAATATCACCATCCCAGACAAGAAAATCCTGAAGAAATATCTGTACCAAAAAAGTCAGTGACCATCCGCCTCCCCTTCAAGGGTGATAACGTGTCGAACGTAATCAAACGACGACTCCGGTGCACAATCGAAAGGACGTATGCGCCTCTAAATTGTTGTTCATAAGCACCACAATGACCATCCCAGTTAGACCAGCTAAAGACACTTTGCCTATGCACGCCACATCAAATTGTATTTATAAGTTTACATGTAGTTGCGGATGCAAGTACATTGGACGCACGCAAAGGCAGTTGACAGCTCGGCCAACTGAACACCTGCCGAAGTGGCTGCATAAGGCGGAAAATAAGGTACCCAAGAGCTCAATCACAAAGCACCTAGTAGACACGGGCCATACGGTGGACCCAATGGTTGCATTCAAGATCCTGTTTCGGGCGACGACCGGGCGTCTCTTGCGCTTTGCAGAGGCCGCTGCAATACGGAGGAGGAAACCAGAACTCTGTAAGCAGTCGGACCAAGTGATAAACCTGGCACTACCATGGTAAGGATCGATTATGGACGAAACCCGGTTCCCATATGCGCCCTCTCGTTTCGCCCCCACCCCCTCCTCGGCATGACTGGATGCCGCCCGCGCGTTGCACTCTAAATCACGCCGGACAAGTTCTCACTGACTTGTCTCCCCCTCCCCCCCTTGCCATATGCACCCTCATACTAGACCCACATTTCAGGTTACCTATCAAGTTTTATCTTTCTAGGTCGATCGTTGATTGAACAGTTTGCCTTGTCATATAACTATGCAATGACCGTACGCCGCTGAATGGGAGGACTCGAAATTTATGACGTCAGTAAATATTGAATTTTTTGTCGCCTTTGCCTTATTCAAAAACATTATCATGGTGTTTTTTACTATTAGGGCGACTTATTAAGTGGCTTTTTAGGTACTTAAATATTTCCTTTCGTAGCCGACACGGCCGTTTAAAGCTGCTGCTAGGTAATGACGGCAAACAAGTCACTGTCCTGTCAGGAATACTTTTAAACATTCATTTCTGACTTCCTCCTGACCTAGTTGCGCTAAGTGAGTGGAGATATATTTTAAAAAAATGCACTTCGCTTTTTCTGACTTTCTGAGGTGATCTCGTCTCTCATATACCACCTACTTGTACAAGATTTAAAATTAGTGCTATCCCATGACATATTCTCAGTTCCCACTCATGAGCTGACTCTTTGGAACGCAGATTAAGATTCTGGCGCCAGACCGTAACTTATAATTGGCCTTCGAGCATTTCGCGAGGGCCTTCAATTTATGTATTTCCTGCAGAGGCTGTCAGCACCTTTACATTGCGCGTAAGCTATTCGACGCCTCATCATCCTTGCTCATTTGGGAGAGCGACTAGTCTATTTAACCCAAAGCAAAAGACTGGCGTTGTGATCTGGTTTCTACAATAACTCGTCATTATAGATCCTTTTCGACACCATTTTTCATAATAGGGGAAATACGTGGAGCTCTAGATATGTGGACTTTTAGAAAGTCCTCCAAAGCAGCTGAAAAATAATGCAAGAATCTGACGCGAGTCCGAGACTTTAAGAAAATGAATTTCAAATCCGCCAATTTAGCTGTCTTGATAAGCAATGTTTGCGCGTAGACTAAGCAGTCCGGTTATAGACGCACTTTTTTAAACTATGATCTGCATGAACATCTACTTTCTCAGAGGATTAGTACGACTATTTTAGACGAGACACTGTGTCCGAATTTTTCGCCAGTGGCTATGTAGGCTCCCAATAAAGGCACTTGAGCTAATGACCATTCAAAGCCGGCTTCACGACTTTGTTCCCGCATGAAAGCTGGTACTGGATGCATGATGACAGCGGACCAACCTGCGTTTTGACGACTGCAAGGTAGAGACGTCCGTCTTCATCTCTGCGTGGCGCCAGAACATGACGTCCTAGAAGCAAAGCGCCAGCCGACGAGACGGCACTGCTTCTGCTCTGGATCGAGGTAGAGGCAGAAATTTCCCTAGGAAGGTTTAAAAGGAAGTGGTTTAATCAAAGTCAGAAGGGGCCTCACATGTTTTAAATGCCCTAAACAAGCATGTATAAGGCATTTCTAGAGGCGACTGCTACAAGGAAATTGAAAGGGTGTCGGCAGAATGTGAAATGTCTAGAAAATTTACGGTAGCTGCTTGAAAGGTCAGCTTGCGAGTCGGTTTTCTGTATTTTTGAACCAGATCCGTCCACTTATATCCTTACTTAGCATCTGGGTTACAACCGTCCGGTCCCTAAGATGGGCCATGCGATAGGTGCGCTGGACCCATACGGGAGTTAGATCGGAATCCGTTAGCCGTTATCGGAAATGCGCAGCCACAAAAAGTGCCAATATTGGGGTTGGGTGCTACGTCCAAGTGGAGGCTCAAGCCGCGCCAACTTAGATCCAAGTCGTCCCACTCCTCCACACATACACAAACATAAGCTGGTTGGGCGACTAGGTAACGCATTATTACGAGTGGCCGCCCACACCTACGAAATTGGCCATGCATTTAATCTCACAGCCGCCAAGATAATCGCCCACGCGGAAACAAAACAGGCCGATGAATGGTTGAGGTTTTGGCCTCAGTTGAGGACTCGCTCGAGCGATTTATCGATCTGACGCCGGCGTACAGAACCGTGCGCAGGTGCCTCCAGTCTTGCGCCATCGATCAATGATTAATTAACACGCCCTATAACTGTCGGTTGTTCTGTTTTTGCACCTGTTTTTGACGATGGGCTCCTACTCGAGTTCGAAAGTTCAGGACAATAAACAAAATGTTCCGGTGCTCGAACCCTGTTCTTTTGTACTTATGCATACACCTGGAACTCAAAATTCTGCCTTTATCTGTCTTATTTCCAAGGTCGAGGATTGTAAGAACGGTGTGAATGCAGCGCCCCTATCTCTCCGGCACAATTCACGGCCGTAATTGTCACGAGGGGCAGGGGTGTACTTCGTCGAGTACGACTTCCATACGGGAGCTAGATCGGAATCCAGTAGCCGTTATCGGAAATGCGCAGCCAACATTGGGGTTGAATTCTACGTCCAAGTGCAAGCTAAGCCGTGCCACTCCCCACTTTTTTCTTGTTATGTAAAATCCTGGTCAGCAAATGTTGTGGACCAGCACGTGTGGCGGTACGCCTATGTGCGGGTAATCTCCGTGCCAGCCACCTGCGTCCTCTCCCACCTCTGGTCTTCTTGACCCTGTTTTAACACCACGTCCAGGTAGGAGAGGAAGAGGGAGTGGGGTAGATGCTGCGTAAGTCTCCTACCACTAGAAACTAGTTCACAGCAAGTCATCATCCCTGTCCTCTCCCTGTTATCGTCGCTCGCGACGATCGAGCTGTCGGGTTATAGCTTTAGTGGGTTTGAGGCAGTGGCGATCTAGATCGTGCACACGAAAAAATGCGTGCGAACCCTGCGGTTTCCGAAAGCCGATGTTAATTAACTGGCAAGTGCTTTGACGTTGGACAGTTAGTTGTTGATAACCTCGCATGATGTCTTGATATCTTAGAACACGCCTCCCTATTGATGTTTTTTTCAATCTGTTTAAGAGCAACAGAGTGGTCATGCCAGTTTTATAACATATTTCTACATATAAACTCACTCTAAGTGTTTGAAATCCCGCCAAAGATTTACTTAAGACGGCTTTCGCGGAACTTCCTTTTCAAATTGGAAGCTATGGGGCCTGCTAAGTAATGGGTTTCAGTGAATACCAGATGCGTTGACTACGACTAAAATCCCCGAACGAAGAAAATAACTCAGTCTATTACCGACTTCTGCAAGACCTGATTGGAGAAGTCGCTTCATCCTGGTGGAAGTGCAGTGGGCCACACAGACGAGCTCCACCTCCGCTGAGTCCCTTTGTTTGCAAAGTCTGTAGATATTGTTATAAATGCGTGTGACGCACGTTGCGTCCCCCCAAACGGGTAAATGCGCTGAACCAACACGGAAGCCATATTGGATCCTATTATGAGTTATCGGATTGCACCCCATAACAAATGTCAACATCTCGGGGTGCGACTGCGGACCCAGTTGCCGGCGTACGTTGCGCACATTGGGACCCCTGCGGTGCTCCCCATTGTTGCTGTTGCTGGTCAAAATCCTGGAACAAGGGGGCATGGAGTGGAGCACCAATGTAAGGGTTCGACCGCGCTCCCCCGTCTCCGGTCTTCTTCACTGTGTCTTGACACCGGGTCCAGGTGGGGGAGGAGGAGAGAGTGCGATGGGGGCTGTGCAAGTTTACATTTACTTTAAACTAATTTGCGCGAACGTCTTCGTGCCTGCTCTCACTTAGCTGTAGAGCACACTGTGAACATCTTCGGCAATGACGGTCGAACTATCGTAAGATGGAAATGCGCGTCACTTCGGCCACCGGATCCAACGGCACAATCAGTCTGTTAGAGCTATCGAACTGATCAGTGCTGTATAAGAGAGGGTGGAGAAACTCATATCGATGCTGTGGAGCCCTTCTTAATGGAAATCCAGCGTACTTCTCAGTATACTTAATTCCAGTTATTTAGAAACTCCTGTGAACGCAAGTCTTTATCATCGGCTCGACACCTACTATTTATACAACACCCTGCGTAAGAAGGGCATCGGTGGAATTTTTAAACAAACTATCAAAGTCAGCTCCGCAAATCAACTTCACTTCGGTTATGATGTATGGCCATCATCCCTCATATAACAGTAAGATGATGTAGTAAGAATTGACCATCTGTTTTGCGTATATTTTGGGTAGAGCTCTCTTCTAAGTCCGTTCCAGCGCAAAATGATCAGGATTTCCGCAGCAGTCCAGTGTGCCTTTAAATGTGCTAATCAAATTTCTAGAAATCCATACTTACAAGCCCCCTTCTCTATAACACGATTTCATAAATGAGATGTGCAATGGCATTAAATCACCCAAACTTTGCTGATTGTTTCTGTCCTTTTATCGTAACGAGTTGCTTAGATGTGCAATCAGCTGTCATTTGTATTGTTTTATACCTAATTATTTCTCATAAAGCTTTGTATGAATACACTTCGTGAAAAGAAGGCTATTTTTCGGTCCTTTCTGTACTTAGGCCTGTTGGGGTTAGCGGTATTTTACATTTGCGTGATTGTTTATTTCAGGGAAAAAAACATACCCACATTTATTTCTAAATTTGTAATCTAAGGTTGCCGTGTCTAGTGGCTTACTGAATCTTTGGGATATGGGCACCGAACACACAGTGTATGCTGAAGATTTTAGTTTGCCCACCTGTTTGCATTAACCGCGCGTTTCGGGCTTGGAAAGTCCTCCTCGGAATTTCGGTCGTGATTGTCGTAGAGGTTATCGTTTTGACCATGACCAGCTGCGCAGCAGTTACGGTGTTGCCCCGGACTGCGTTGATTAGAGATCAACAAGGATCCCGCTTGTTCGTGCAGCCAGCGATTCATACCTTCATCATTATTTATCTCCTCTTTGTCTGAAGGAGATGGAAGGGGAGGGGGTTTAAAACATGGATAATCAGAGTCACCTAACTGCCTAGATTTTAGTCCTAAGTAAATGTAAAAATCCCCATAAAGCGCTTTCTTCCTCTTTGCAAGAATAACGAATCTCAATGATTAATTTAAAGTGTATCTGCTCGTACCTTTTAAAATGGGTGACGTAAACACCGTTGGTTCCAAATGAGTAGCGTGCCAGTGAGCTTCCATCTTAGTAAGATGGTGTTAAAAGGACTGATGGATTTTGATCCGGTGGTTAAATTTCGGGGTTTATCACTTTCAGAGGGTTAAACGCAATAGGACTCCCTAAAGTCAAACATTTAATTTTAAATTGCTCTTATCGTTAATGGTTATATATTCCGGTTAAAGTATTCGCCCAACTAACGGCATCGCCGGCATTGAGTTGGCCGCACGTACACAATACACTAGGTCTCTTAAAAGAACAAACTCCGTCATTTAAAATGACAACAAAAAAACAACACAAGGGCGTGCTCTTTGTAGCGCGGTGTTTTTGTTTTGGTCTGGTCTTTTTGTTCTGCGTAAGTTAAGAACTAGGCACACATAGGTCTTGGAAGATAAAGCTACATTTCTTCCAGCCCGCGTATATTCATGTTTTACATACTCTGTCTTTCATTCCTGCTCCTTTACTTATTTGCTTCGTTTGATGGCATCGAAGGCGGTAGCGATAGGATGTTGAGCCAACAAGTAGATGGGAACTACAAAAATATGCCCTAAGATTCAGTGCGACTCTAAACATCACTTGCTATTCACCGCTCCCACTGTTTGAAATTTCCTTCCCTTTCTGACCAAGTGTAAACTTACCAGCAGCGTTCTATTCAAAGTCCTTTATCTGTTTAAAAATTGCTTTTTGTTTATTTTTTTAATTGTCTCACTCACCTTCTTTGCCGAATTTTAGCGTGCGATAACATTTTCGACAGAAATTCATCTACTTTCTGTGTCTGATCGCTCTCCGTCCTGTATGTTGCCCCACCCGTGAGATCCCCTCAACCACCATTCAACGTCGGACGCGGTCCAGAGGTTATCTGAAGTTAGTTGCGAACCCCTCACCCTACCGCTGCCTCGAAGGCTACTGCACTGCCGCACATATACACCGACCGGAGACTGTCAACTGAGCTCTCTCTCTCTCGACGTAGATATCAGTTCGTGTTTAAATGTCGCTGTGCTGATGGCCGACGGGTAACTAAATTAACGATCCGGAGTTTTCATTAAAACGACGCAACAGGACCAGATGACTGTATTTACGGAGAAGGGCTTAATTTAAACGTACTAACTAAGTTTTCATGATTTGCACGGATTTAGAAAAGTGATCGATGCTGGAAAATACAGCCAAAATGCCAAATGCAGTAGATTTAGGTATACATTCCGTTGTGCTGAATGATATATTTATTCTATCATGAGCGTACAGTTTGGCCTCAAATCCATCTGGTGTAATCAATGTACCAAAGTATACATCGAAATGCGTAAATCTAAACAACATTCACAGAGTGTAAATGCGAGCAGTGGGGTTACTTTTTTAGAAAAGTGGAAAATTTTCGAGTCATTGTGCATGCATTAGTTTTTCTGGGTAGAACGAAGGAAGAGACAGATTTTCGCCCACAAAATATTGTGAAAGGGCGTTGACAAACAGCAAACTTGGGAAGATTAAATATTGCTTCCTTAACAAAACTTTAGATATACAAGCACCGAGACCGGAAATTTGAAACTTTTCATCTTTTCGCAATATCGCCTGTCCCTGTTTTAGGAAATCAGACACATTTGTATTCGGACCAATCAACGCATCCCGAAAATACCACACAAATGCGACGCAAGGACTTAGTAAACATTGTTATCTTAATTTGAAGCCAAGGTGTACACGGCAATAATATTCATAATTACATAGTAAGATCAATGACTAGGAGCAGGTTTTCATCTCATATTTAGATAGACATATATCGCAGCAAGGGCACCGGTCGAGCGGATTACGGTGCATGCTCGTCCTATTTTTCCTTGAGACTCGGTCTCAATCAGAGCTGGCTATCCCGGTTTCCCCTTTTATTGTGATACTTACTTTCTGTATATGGATATATATATCTATATATAAGGGCAGATATTTCAATAAATATAATTTCAAAACAATAGGTTCTTCAAGAAAAGCGAGAACTTTATTAGCGGACTTTCGTCAGTTCCCAGGTCGTGGTCAGACTTGAGTAAATGTACAAAAGCAGGCGAAATTTCAAAAATGATCAACAATCGACACATTTCCGACATTTCTGCTAGCACTCGTCCGCCTCATAAGCTGTTGTGTATATATGTGCATGAAATACCGTAAGAAGACATCCGACGAACACATTTAATACCCATTAGCGACAGCCCAACTCCTGCACAGGTAAACGTTAACCGAGTAGTTCAGTTTGCCACCTGATTTGCAGGTAATTCGGTCTAGGCTACACAACTAAAACTCTATTAATTCTTACAGCTACGACACTATTAACTCAATTCCTTGAAGGTATAAATCAGCATTCTATGGATATTTCTATGCAAAACTGCCTTAAGTGGCCTCATGGATGAAAACACAGTAACTTGAAGTTCAAAGTTTATCTTTTATCTTCCTAACTGTGACCCTTAACGATAAATAAAAACGAGTAGCATTTGCATATCAGTCTGTTTTTGAATGCGAGGGCTTTCAACCTGAAATTGACAACGGGAACTCCAAATAATATGACCGAAAACGGTGTGGTATTTGTAATACCAATTATCGATTTCCCACTATGCACAGAAAACGCAAATAAGAGGATTTGCAGTAACAAGTAATTCGACTTTAAATGACGGTGTACAACGTTCTTAACATCTGTTTGAGACTAGCATTCAAATAGTGTTCTCAGTCTCCAAGTAGTAGTTTGCGTTTGAGAACCAGCCTTCTTTGTAAAACTCTTCTATGTAGTGAGCGGATTGTTGAATGTACTTTTGCTGAAACGTGTGTCTAATGGTTCCCTTGGTGTTCTTCGCTTCCGTCCCTGTCTTAGTTTTCGGTCCAAAGAGAACACTTTTAGACAAATATGGAAAATGTACGAGCTTTCGATCTGAAGTTTACGTCTAACGCAGCAGGATGAAATGATATTATATTGGGTTTCCAGATCAAATTGTGAAATTTCCACTCTCCCTTTGCTTATCAGATTTGGATTCAACAAAAACGATTCAGACTGCACGCTTGCCACTTTGAGCAAAGTAGGATACATTTAAAACATAACGAAATGCTAAAGAATTACGTGGCCGTCATTTAATCATCATTGTGCGACACTTTGGTATAAATTAAATCGCAACTCAGCGAGGAAAACCGCTATAGACAAACTACGTATATAGATAGCATTTCATCCCTTGTCTATGATTGTGAGAACAAAATAAACGCACAAACATCTTTAACATAGCGTGTTAGGAAATTAAACTAATGCTCCCTTTCGTTTTTTTAATCTTACATGTATATAAATATATAAGTGCACATATTCGCTGGTGTTAGTTGATAGTACGTAAAATCGTCAATGTGGCTCACGTTTTGTCCGTTGACCAGGAGTTTCCTTTTGAAAGGGCTGCGGTGACTTCTGTTTCCGCTCCTTGCCAACCATTGTTCAAAGTGAAAAATTCCACTATTGTTTTATTTTGCTGCAAAAGTAGCGGCGGCCAGTGAAAAAAGTTGTGGTCATCCCGTTCGTTGGCATTTGATTGGTTCTCTTTTCTGCTAGTGCGTAGTGTATGTCATTTGCAACAAATAACTATTGTTCGGCACTACAGTAATTCCCTACCGTGTATTTGGTGGTCCGCACGTAGTTGAAGGTTACTTTCAACTAAATTAGGCGGTAGTATCTGATAATATATCGTCTGGACGCTCGTTTCAGTAATCTATGCTGTGCGAATTTGGTGTGACTACTTACAAAAAGTAGTACGAATTGTATTTTACAGTAAGTTTCCGAGGCGCTATCCATGCAAACAGCCCCGTCGGCGACAGTAGCTCTGTTTATTAGCAAGCATCCGGGGCGGTCATTCCGAGAGCTTTCGTCCTCCAAAACACGCTATGATTCGGACGGACGTCTAGTTATCGGAAATGAAAAAAACGCAATTTCTCTGCATGAAAATGAAACGATGTTCATTCAAGTTTGCCGTCACAAATTAAATTTCCCTTTTCTTCGCTTCATTTCCAAAAACGTCGTTCTCCACGTGGCTGCCTCCGTTTTTTGGGACTGTCTCGGAATTCCGCTTCTAGGCTCATAATGTCAGAAACCAATTATTTGTTCCGGAGTTTATGGTGTGTGTCAACTGCTAAAATGGATTGTAGCAACCGCTGGAAAAGAACGCAAGAAGGACGGCACTAATGTTGAGAGAAGTCGAGTTCATGCCGTTACTTGGGAAGTCATTGAATGCACACCTCCGCAGCACCTAAACGGACTTGACGGCCGTGCCGAAAAAATCCGGCGTCTCCTCTTTGAGGAAAACAGCTTGCCTAAGGTTGAAATCGACAATAGCACAGATGCCAACAAGTTTACATGAATTCCATGTGAAAGCTAATCATATCGGGTTCTGACGGAAATTCGCAGACTTAAAAAAACAACAAAAATCCCGGAATATACAAACCGTAGTGAAACTGAAAGCATCTTAGGACGGTGTTATTCTGCTGATTGAGAAGACGCTGACACTTGACGGCTGCACTAAACACTTAGGTACATCATTAACCGGCAGTCTATCCGAAGTCCCAGACATGTTGCCTCAAGTGATACCAAATGCTCGACAAGGACGATGATAGCACCGCACAATGTCTCCGAACTAATCTTTGTCCTCCCTCCCCACCCGCAAGCCACATGTCTTACGGAGAAAACGACATGCAATCCCTTGGGAAACGCAAAATACTCGGGGTTGTCTTTCTACTACGCAAAAGTCGTGATCCATAGGGGGATTCGGCAGCCGTCTGAAATCTCCTATCGGCCTGTTTAGAGAAGCCGTGCTTGTCCCTTTGCTGCGAGAGTGCTAGAAAATGTGCTACAAAAATTTTGCTGGCAAAAAACGCTGTCCATCAAACCTGCCGTGGCTTATAGATGCAAGACATCCTAACGAACAACACCTAAAAGCGAAAAGCCTTGTTCCCATTTCGTGCCTCTTCACAGGCTACCAGACTAACATTACTCACAAAATCCCAGAAAATCGAATGGCGAGCCGGCAGCAAAGTAGGAGAACACTGGCCGTTCGAGTATTTGCCCACTACTGCGCTGATCTTAAGATTCTCTTTGAGATCCGCTTCTGCGAAGAGAGGAAAGTGGAAAAGGGCTGATGGATAGATCCCCTTCTGTAGCGGACGCCCAAAGTTAGAACAATGACGCGAGGAAGTTGCTTCCGCCATCAGTATCAAGATCGTCAGAAGATTGCTTTGTCCGACACGCGACCACAAGGTTTTCGCTTTGCGGGACAAAGCGGCCAACACATGTCACCACCTATGCTCACACACTGACTAGTCTTGTCCGTGCCGATGTGTGTCAATTTTTTTGTTTTTGTTGTCCGCAATGCCCACGTCGGCAAAATCCATGCTACCTGGGAATGCCAGGTAGCCACAGAATAAGGCAGCTGCAGCGCCGGTGAGCTGTTCCTCCTATAGGCACACGCGTTCAGTGGATTTCTAACTGACAGGTCGCGGAAACAAGCCTTAGGTGTTCCGCGCTTCGGGGTTTGTTATTTTTGGCTGATGACGGCTAATAAGCCAGAAATGGCCATTCAACTCTTCCTTGTCTTTGTCGGTAATAACATTCTGCCTATATCATGCGCCGCCGTGCGGCTGCTGGTTGGACTCGAGAGAAAGCCCGTAGAGCACAACAGGACGAGTGAGTTCCGTAACACGATCGTGAGCGCCCTTCTTCCACAGCCTTCTTTGCACCACTATCTCATTCCGTCTTCCGGTCCGGGGGAAAACGACATGAATATATCCTTGCTCACGGCAATGGCACCGGCTCGACCACGTCCTCGTTTGGAGAAGTGACCACCGACCGTGATAGTAATCACGACGATAAGTGGTGCCAACTGTTGGACGGAACGCACCCTGGTCATCTCCAGAATTCGGCTTCATTTGCAACCCCAAAGACGACCACAAGATAATTCAACATCAGATAAGCAAAACATTGCATTGTTTGATAGGACCAAATGCACCTATCGCCTCCATCGCAGATTATCATAATTAGAGCGATAGTCGCCCGGTCGGTCACGTCCGTGTCGTTAATTGTTGAGCCATCATCATCGGGGGAGTTCACTGAGTTAAGATGACCGAAGATTTTGAAGGATAACCCATGGGTCCATCTGCGACCGACTCAAAACGACCCGGTCTTACCGTCCAGTTAGGCGAGTCCTTACAATTTGCAAACTGCTTGCGTCATGGTTTTGTGACGCACAATCCAGCCCCAAACGGACTGCTTTCTTTCCCTTTGATGCAGATTTCAATCACTCATGGGCAGTTTACTTTCGCCCATCGAGTATTGCGGATTAAGGCCGCTGTCGAAGACAGTAAAGAGGAGCAGAAGGGACGATTAATAATCAGGTCAAATTCAGAGCTATCGATGAATGCTCGGTGATTAATGACTCAGAAATGCCTGAGCATACCATTAGTGGTCCAGTCATGACAATCCAATATAACTGCTAGTTTTATTAGGTCACTATGTTCTGCGGACACTGCGTCCCCCGTGCGTTTGCTGTATTTACGCGTTTTTACTTTTTGAATGAAGGTGAAAGTTCGAGATTCAGGTGTATGTACCGGAACATGTTCTTTATTGTTCTGAGCTTTCGAACTCATGTAGGAGCCCATCGTCAGCGACAGCAACAGCAACAGAACATGCGACAGTAATAGGGCGTGTTAACTAATCATCGATCGATGGCGCAAGATTGGAGGTAGCTGCGCATGCCTCCGTACGCCGGCGCCAGGTCGATAAATCGGTCGACCGAGTTCTCACCTGAGGACCAAACTTCAACCATTCCTCGAACTCTTTTGTTTCCGATGTGGGCGATCATTTTGGCAGCTGCGAGGTTAAACTCATGACTCATTTCGTAGGTGTGGGTGGCCACTTGTGATAATGCTCCGCCGCGTTCAGTCTAGCCTGTGTAGTTACAAGGACAGTTATGGCGTGGGATGCGGTACAATACCCAAGATTGCTTCTCAGGCTTTAACCGGTATTTAATTTTCATGACCCTGCTGCGCATGGTGGTTTTGGGTCGGTGTGCAATTCCAACACCTATGTCCGCAGTACTGCGCTCTGTCGCTTCGAAACGTCCTTGATGTATGGCAGAGAATGTTATATCGTTGGTGTTTGGGTCTTCTGAGAGGCGACCGTGTAGGCAGCGACTTATTAATGCCTTCGGATAACTATTTAGCACAAACTGGTCGCAGAAATAACGGGCCTCACATGCTCCTTCCTCCGGTTTGCTGCAACGATTTTAAGTCCGTTTGAAGGTCGTCTTCAAACAGCTTCGTTTGTGAGCCACCGGATGGTTGCTGTGAAAAGTAAGAAGCTGTTTGGTATTCGTTGCCTTCCCACAAACCGTCGTTTAAAGTTCACCGATAAGGCTTTGTCTGACGAGCACATCAAGGAAGGACAACTGCTTCTGATGTTGGGATCGAATATTCATCTAAAACGCCAGACTAACGAAAATCCTCTTTCGTCGATCGAGTTCCCCCATTCAGCCAGTACCTGAAAACTTGTGGCTTTACATGTAGCACCTCACCAGTGTTCTGCTTCCTTCTACGACAGTTTTTTTCTGATCAGACTTGGCGAATATAGAGAATAATAATTTATCGTGCTTTGTGCAAAATCTCCCAGTTTAAACAAACTCGTAGGAAATGGCTTCGAATCTTCAGTTTTGGAGCTCGGCAAACGCCCTGTAAAATAAACCAGGTTAGCCAACGTCTGTAGCCTACTGAAGTTTCATTAGTTACGTCATAAAAGAGACCGTGAACAAAAACTGCACAAGACAGAAGATACGTTTGTCATCTACTTCGTTTCCTCTTAGGCGTCTCCAATGGCAACGGACGCACGGAAATGAGCCTCATGCCCCAGCCATTGTTGTCAGTGTCATTCCAGTTTTCTGCAAAACCTCGTGACTTGTTATTGTAGCAACGCAAAAATACCGGAAGACGTCCGTTACTAAAGTTTTCGGGATAAAACTAGTTGATAGACGGAAATTTGTTTAGTCATTATTCTAACGCCAGCGCCATACAGGGTCCACCTTCTCTGAGGTCGCCACGGCCCACTTGCTATTACCTGAGAATTTATGAAAGCCGACAGGCTCTAAGCGACTGTTCTTAAATGAAGACGAAAGCCAAATAAGAGCTTGAGTATCTCTAGTATCTTTGTACGAGAAGTAATTATACCAGAAGCTTAAAAGGAGGACTAGACTGACTCACTGAAGAGGACCTACGTTAATCCAAGGTGATTAACAACGCCAGACCTCTTACTCATCAGACTAAGACAATATTAGAGGACGACTATCCATTATATAGCTAAGTAGCAAGGGTTCTGTTTTCAATAAGCAATTATCTAACAACATCGCTGAACGCAATGTAATGACAAGTTTACTTTATGGCCACAGATCTCGCCTAGCCCCTATTTCAAAAATTGCAGTTTCGTAAGCAATTTGAGACAGTCACAAACTTGAAATAAGCCTACCGTTTCGTTGAAAATTGGTTCTTTACTGCAATTTAGAACGCATTAATCACGACAATTTAACAGGAAATATTTAAAACCTGAAAGCGACTAGATCAGTGTCGTGACCTGTTCCCATTTTGTGCAGAAAACTTTATTTCTCCTCTTTGGGACACTGAAAAGCAGGCAGTATGACCACATAGCCATGCAAAGTCTAAAAGTTCTTGAAGTTTTTGATAATCTCGCGTTAACGCGCACGAGCGGACTACTGAGGACAAAAATGAGAAAGATGTTTTGAGTCAGAGTACTGAATGTAGAATAAAGTGATCTTTCCACGTGTATATTTCACGGTGTCTTACACGGTTAATTCGCTCATCTGCGAAACAAACCATGTTATAGAAACTTGTTTCCAAACAAAATGACTTAACTATATTGCATATCCCTTTTAATCAAATGAATGAACCGCTAATGAGAAGGATGATTTTTCAAGAGGAGCCCTATAAAGAATTGAGTTCATGGACATTTTTTCTAGATGTATGACTACTGAAGAAATTGAGGAATAGAATGGCCAGTTAAACTTGTGAATACGCGCCCTTTTTGGACTAGAACCGGTTTTTTTGTATCCAAAAGTGTAAAACTGATAGCTAAACATAATCAGAAATTACCTCTTGAATATTAGTCAAAAAAGAAATGTTTGCAATAACTATCAAAGTAAGCGTTCATGCTTTCTCCGGTGCTGCTACAATTGAAAGGAACTAGCCAGAATGAGTGACGCCGCGGTGTCTCGCAACAAAACTTATGATTATTTACTAACAAATTGGGAATAGCATACTCCATGTAGATGTATAAGACGGTCTGGTTGAGGACTTCAAATAGATCAAGATCCGGTCGCCCCCATTCCTTTACACTATGCTGGTGGTTACTGCAGTGGTATTGCTTTGAGCTGTCTGATCACAAACTCCTACAACCAGATTGGCGAAACGGGTCTCCACATGAATTTAAATATTGAAAATTGTGGCCGTAAGGAAGTGGGTCAGTAGCCTTGAGGTTGAGCATTTAGATTAGTACTCTGAAATATCTACGTGCATTATCAGCTTTGTATTTCAATTTTTGGTGATACTGTCTATCCAGTAAGTCAGCAAGCTGTCTGAATTTACAGGTCACACTTTACTTTCACAATTAAAGTGTTTTCACACATTATAAGACGCCTTCTGTTAGACCTGCGGAGCGTGTTAGAATGAACATATGTGTATGCCAGACTGCACTTAGAAGAATACTTATGTTGATCAGTATTTTCGTTATTGACTAACCCAACGACTGAACTAAGCCTCCGTTTTGAGAAATATGCGGATTCAAGAGCCTCTCTAAGCTCATTGACGAAATGATAATAAAGGCTGCAAGAATAGCTATACTGCTGCTTGTTGAGAATATGTTTAGAAGCAACGACACTCAGGTGGTACGCTCATCTGGATACCAAAATATCCATCTGATTTCTAGGGCACTAAATCAAGTAACCTATAATTCCAGGCAGTTCAATAAACCAACACACAGGTAACGTATTCGCGTCAGACAGAAACTCAGAGATAATTAGCTCAGTGTTCAGGTCCTTTTTTAAATTTCTCAATTAAGTGAAATGCAAGGAAGAGAGTGTTAAGGGCTACAAACGTGTGATAAACCCCTGTCATCCAGAACACGCAATCTCTTTCACTTTCATTATGCAATAAAGGAAAGCGTCGGCAATTTCAAAAAATATGTTTTTAAAGACTACATATCAACCTCGCGGAACCCATAGAGATGGGTGCGGCCAAAACCCGCTAAAAGAACGGACAGACAACAAAGGTGTAGAGAATACACGGCTGAAATATTTTGGGAGTTGACTAATAACAGTTTTACTCTATGGTGCATCGTAAATCACCACAAATGATGTCTCGACTAAGTTGCACGAGTGCTTTACAGTATGCGGCTGAAAGTAACAGGGCTGCTGAAGTTCGTGTTTTTGCTGTGTTGTCTATAGTAGACACCAATCAGGAATGTTGGATTTCCAGTAATTTTGTTTAAATGTGCTGCTACCTAGACAAGCACGCAACTAATTCTTCTACATGGCATCCGCTGCCGTTCTACAACAACACTGATTCATAAGTGAAAGTCAAAGTAGACGACGGAACGCTACTTCCTTTCGGAAAAAAGGGCTTTTTTCCCAGTATACGGATCTCAAAAGACACAGCGCCATCGATTATACCGCATTCCATTAACTAATTGATCTTTAAAGTTTTATACTGGTTAAGACTTTAGTTAAAGGTAATCTTAGAATTAAATACACTCTTTTTTCCCCGCTCTCTTTTATTCTCATATCAGTCTGTTCAGCAATTAGTCTTACCCAATGCTTTATAGCATAAACGCAGTTGAGCTCTATGGTTACATTTCTTGCGCCCTATATTATCAACGACAATTGCGATTCAGCCTTTATTCTAAAACTGACGATTGGGAAGTTATTAATTATTTCTTTATTTTTCTAAATCTGTATCTGACGTTATTTCATGTTTCGACGTCAACAGTTATAACGTTATTGGGGGTATAATTTGGTTTTTCTCCTTGCAACTTATATCCTTTTACGCACAAATTATGTGTACCTAAAAGCCACTGACCACTTTTGGCTGCATTCATGTGGTTACAGAAAATTCGCGGCACATCTGAGTTCCCGAAAATGTCTCCATGAATTTAATTCCTAAATTTTGCTTTTACAGGGCAAACGCATTGGTCTCGTCTATAGTGGGACCTATACTCTAGGAGCAGAAAAGGTCTAGAGACTTTCCTAACTGGAACATGATGGATGGGTGGAGTTATGTTCACTATTCTAAAAAAAACTGGTGAAATAGGATAACGGTATAGCTGAAGAAGGGGTGAACCACTTATCAGAGTATCGACTATCTGTTTATAATGCGTCTTGCCTGGTGTAGTAGTCTCGGTTGAATTCAGGCTGACTGTAGCCAAATGAATCTTATCGGCTTGCCTCCTTGTCGTTATTAAGGTGATTGCACTCCATGGATCCTCCTTGTCCGTCACGATTCCTCGAAATAATTTAAGATGATCTTCGTCGGGCGGTAGTTTTTCCGTCAAAACGAAGGCGAAAACGCTGAAGTTTGTGCTAATTTTATAAATTTCAGATAACAATATGGGTTCGCACTACAGAGGAAAACAACATAAAAAATAATTTCAGAAGAACACAAAACTGACTTACATCATTCACTTCGCCATCAGTAATTAGGTAAATGCAACAGAATTGTGTATTATTCACTGCTGATAGAAGGCCTGGCAGAACATAGCTCATGTTTCCGAGTGAAGCTGACTTCATCCAAGGTCGAAGAGACTCTATGCTTGCTTTGCTAACTTCTTTCATGTCGTGAGAAAATTTGGCAGTCTAAAGATAATTGCTTAAAAAAGCCACAAACTTTTTCAGCAAAAAGCACAACATTAAATTTGCAGGTCTTGAAGGTCTTGCTCATTTGAAGTAAATGGGCCTCAATGTGCCGAATAATAACTGGTCGCATATGTTTAAGCCGCTCGGAAGCGTCAATGCAGAACACAACTCTCGAGTGTCGGGGCTGTCCAAATATTGTCGAGAAATGAAGTAGACGATCGAAATCTTGTTTTTTCATTATAAGTGCTTGATTCCACTGAAATAACGGTTTTTAAATAAAAGGTAACACAAGTTGTGGGGCATATGTCAAGAGTTAAAAAACATTTTTTACAACTCCGGAAGACGTATAGGAGAAAAGAACGCCTTTGTTACTAAGCCGAAGCACTTAACTGTGACTCATATGATCTCGAGCTATTAAGTGGATTTCAGTTTCGCCAATGCGGAAGATGTCTCATCCTTATTAAGCTCATAAAAGATGAAAATTACTTTTCAATACATTACAAAATCTCAGTTGCTCCTCGAGTGATGATTGTCATTTACATTACAAATGGAGTTTATTACTGACGTTTATACCATTCCCAGAATCAATTTGCAATTATTTGTGGGAGCTACCAAAAATTAGTAAACTTAAGAGACGTTGCCCTGCTTTAGTAGAACGACACGAAGGTTGTGGATCAAAGCTACAAACATTTGCTCCACCATTTACAACTACAACTGTTACGTGACTTCTTAGCAAGTGACAGGCATATGAAAGGAGTATTTTATTATTAATATCTTTGGCCACATTCATGCCCTTCAGCCGTGGTTACCTTTTACCGAGACTGTAAGCAAGCTTAAACTTAGTGGGAACTTCAAAGATTAAAACACATTTCTTCGGAAGTTTTGGTGCATTAAAGGTTGCTGGTATCCATGACATAATTGGTAGATTTATGCTACCTTTGGCGATTAACTTTTGGACGCGCGTTCGGCACATTCGTTAAAATTGATCATAGCACATTGTATCCAAACCTGGCGCTCTCAATGTAGGAGGAGCGCACTGAAGCTGACCGTAGTACCCGCAATTCAGTTAAGCGTTTCCTAACCAATAAGGACTCTTATTTGTTTATCAACCGACTGAAAATATAGGGGGAGAGAAGATGTTAACGGATGCTAACCTAGTGTATGACACTATGTGGGAGGGATTGGAAGTATATTGTGAGAATTCTTGATGCTGGGGGTTCTTTGGCGGATATAAGCCACGACAGACATCATTGGATACACCGCATTATCAACACGAACGCTCCACCTACCATTTCCGCGAACGCCTTTAACGTACCCCTACCACAACTCCCACGAAGCTCTCAACGATCACCATCACCTCCGGCGCAGCCCCGATGCTACGACTAGAAACAAAGGGACAGAGAAAGGAGGAGAGAGGAATACGTGTTATTGTAAAATTATCAATACAAACTTTTCAGCAGAATCGTTGTCCACTTCTGTGGCCAGAATACGAATGGTGGGCGACTTAATGGATTTGCATAAAACTTACGACTATCCTGGGAACAATTCGGGCCCCAACCTATGTATCCCAGTCTCTTTCACGTCCCATTTTGCGCTAGAGGTAGTAGTACTTAAAGACGGCATGCCGATGCCCGACAAGAGACATGCCGGTAGTCATGGCGGATGGGGTGGAAAGACTTTGCAGTCATCAATTCAGGAAGATGGGGTGGGCATCATCATTAAAAATTCGATCAGCAAATTCTTTGAGTATTGTGAAATATCGCCGTATTAAGATATCAGCTAAAAAAAACACAAGAAACACCAACAGCAGGAGAGAACATTCGGAAAACATACTTTAAAATAGGCGTTACTTTTGTAAATAAGACAGGGACAATAACCAAAGGACAAGAAACAGTGAGGGGGGATCGCGGTGTCCACCACACCTGTCAATCCCTAAGCTTATGAAAACACTTCCAACGCCCCATCAACCACTACCCTCTCCCCCACCATCTCCATAACCAGCAACGTTAATTCTACCCCGATATAGAAAAGAATAGAATAGGTTTATTATAGCGCCCCTTGGGCACTGTCAGTCTCCCTAATCGCAATCTTGTCTTCACATCACGCATCAGCGTGGTCGGTCACTTGTAAATCCAGCTCACGGACATTGACCGTCTTATTCCAAGAACAATGGAATTCGCCCGTCACACACATGCCTCAAATGCACACACCGCCTAGGAACGTTTAGTCACCGCATGGGTTCGGTGTCAACACTGCATAAAGAAGACCGGGGGGAGGTCGGGAGCAGGTGGTTGGCGTGGCGTGAGCTTGAACCTGAGCGCGCCACTACTCCTCCAGCCAACGGGTAGCCCGACGATGGAAATCGATGCCGGGTGAGATGGTGATGGCTGCCGCAGTTCGCACGTTTAAAAAAGACTTGCTCATACAGTTTTCGACAAAAGCCGATTTTTACAACACGACTACTCACAGCCAGGTTTGATAAACACTTGTCATGCACAATCTTTCCGTACTGACTTATATTGAACAGGTGCACTTCTTAATTTTCACGGTTTTATTGTGGCACGAGCACATTCTAAATGTTTGCAACTTTGTTTTTAGTGCGAATATAAGAAACCATTGCACATAAAAAGGGCTGCAAAGGGCTGTGCATATAACCCTTCAAAAACAAACACAAATACTCTTTATGCACGCCATTTGTCACTGGTATGTAATCCAACATCAGATGACATACCCTGATCTGGCTGCTTGTTGTTCCAGTGTAGTTCGTTGTATGGGGCCCATCCACCACAAACATGAAATAATTACGTTTCACATGTTTTACAAGCATGTAATTGGTTTCGTCCCTGTGTTTACTCTGTGACAGACAGAACATCTGAAACACTATCTGCAGACAAAAATAATAGCAATAATAATTACTTTATTTTATGCATTTTGCAGGCATTGCCGAAGAAATATGTACTACGGATCGGGTTAGTAGTAAAAGAAACTCTTCGGGAAGTAAATACAGGTGGAAGTGTTTTCGGATAGTTTGGACAGTTCAGAAAATAACATTGTTGTACGTGAAATGACGGTAGTCCGGAGGAAGAATGGTTAAAGTGGCATCTGATGTCCTCAGTCTTTATCACTTCTCATAGTTTATTCTTTTCATGGAGTTTTGGCTGCATTAAATGGGGCACATGAATGAACAGTTGTTCACTGTCGGCTGACGAAATTATCGTGGTGTAAAATAAGTCATTATTAGTAAAGATCCATCGGGGTCCCATCAAAGCAATTAAAAACAAATTACTATATGAATTTTAGACGAGGTTGGCACAATCTGTACAAAATTCGATTCATAGTTTCTGTATTAGTAGTCTGTTATAAAAATGATGAGAGAGCAATGAAAAAAACTGCGCCCAAGAATTTAAAAATCCTTGGATTAAGTTTACATGAGAAAAAAACTCTCGCCCATAATAGCACAAACATGCGCGCAGGACTGGCCTGCATATGGCGGTGTATAACGGATTATAATCGGACATCGTCAGGGCAGAATTCATACGCCGAATGGGACTTTTCCAGTCAAAGTGGCGAGCCGAGAGGAACCCAGACGCGATCGGCCACAGAACGCTTCGAGCCCAGCCGAGGAGTGGGCCAGGGAGGTACGACCAAACTACTGGTGGACAGCGAATACTGAGGGTTCCGCCGTGAGCGTCGACAGACCGCTCGACGTCAGGATGAGGAGATGACATCAATAACTGTGAAAATCGCCGCTTTTGAGGGGGAGTGATAGCAGTGGACTTAGTTACCAATTCAAAACAGGGGGCTGTGCAGATATAAATGAGGGTTTCCAATTGATCTACTACTAAATCCCAGGAGGACTTTTCTCGAAGTCAAGAAGCTGGGTGTTCGGGAATGAGACCGTTATAAGTGCCTTTATACTTGCCGGTGTAAGGTGTTTGTGTAATTTCGACTAAAATACCGATAACTTAGGCGATGACCGGGTTTCTGGCGGAAGATTATTCCAAAGAAGGGCATATTTGGAAGCAAAGAAGAGGGGGTCCTTAGATGTAGTGAAAAGAGGCGGCGGAATCACTGTGAAGGAGTTGCGCGTGGCATAAGACCGATCTCTCGGAGTGAGAGTGTCAATGAGCGGAAGATTGGCGCTAGAGTTGATGCGAAAAAGGAAGCAAATGCCAGCTTCGAGTCTTCTAACCCACAAAAACTTAATGTCCGCCAGCTGACCTCTCTGAGTATGAGAAATACTGGATGCGACTTGAGAGAACAGTTTTCAGGTGAAAACCCTCTGAATGAAATGAAGTTTGGGGGGAGTCCATACTCAATGCTTTGTTGAACGTTCGAGAGTCAGAGGCAGATTAGGATCAGGTGAGTTATGCTTGATCCCTGGCTCAGCTGGAGTGTAAACAAGCTGCCGCCGGATACAACCGAGACAGCATTTGACGGGCTTTCTGTTTAAAGCCTTTTCGACTTATATGACCTAAACTGCGGTGAGTACTGAGGTAAGGAGCGGAAGGACCATCAACAAACTCGCAAACCAAGAATAACAACTATCCTAACTGGCGGTGAATATGAAGGCTTATTAGAGCTCGGAGTCGAATTTGGTACTTACTGGTGAACCACCATAGTTACAGAGTAGAATAACTGCTCATCTGTGGTAGCTGGAATCAGCTTTTTAGGCATGAGTTGGAAAAGAGGCACTAAAGTTATAGCAGTATGGTAAAAGCAGTAGGCCAGCCTAACAGAAAACTTGAGGCTTACCTTGAGGCCTCTTTTAAGAACTGCATCAATGGAGTCTTCTTCCCTTGCCCCCCCCCCACTGACAGTTGCTGCAATGTCTCCGTGACCTGGAGAACCGGATGCAGGCTACTGCAGCCGGAAAACCGCTACCTCAGGACTTCTTCAGCCGACTGTCCGAACTGGAACTTCGAGTACCGGGTCTGCGCGAGACACTGGCAGAACTTAAGAAAACAATATCCGGGTGAAAAACCTCTGAACATTTTTGATCTTATAGCGGTCGCATGAGTTCGTTAAACCAAAGAAAGAACAGCAGTATTCAAGGACTGGAAGAACAAGCATTTGATAAAGTCTTAGTTTCATTTCCGGAAGGAAAACATTCTGCGATATGAGGCCATGGAACTGCGCGGCTTTGGCAGAGATTATATCTGCATGAGTTGATAAGGCGAGTCTATTTGCATAACTTAAACCTAGGTCCCTAATGGTAAAGCATTCTGAGAGTGGGTTATTCTGGAAAATTATGGGACCAGGAAGTTTGGCGGGACCAAAAGACATGAAACTACACATGGATGATGAAAACTCCATCTGCCATGTTAAACTCCATCTGCGTGGACATTAATGTTTTCAACGTAAACATTTGCGGTGTCCTCAGAATATGAGTAAACACACTTGAAGTCATCAGCATAAATAAAAGACTATTAATTTCTGAATTCAGTCGAAATATCATTGGTGTACAGAAGGAAGAGTAGCGGACCCAAAACCGTACCTTGAAGTACGCCACACGTGATCGAGTGAGGTGTCGGATAACTTTTACTGACCATGACTTTCTGGTATCGGTTTGATATATGGGACCTGATGAGGTCGAGTGGAGGCGGCCGGAAGCCAAGAGCTTCCAATTTTACCAAAAGACGTCTATGGGGCACCTTGTCGAAGGCTGTGCTAAGATCAAAATATGTAACTAACACTGACTGCTGTTCAGTACGAAGAGAGGTGATTAGATTAAGAAATGCCAAGTAGCAGTTTTAACAGGATCGTTCAGGTAAAAATCCATGCCGAATAGATCTCAGAAGCTGGTTAGCTAGACAGAAGTCGAGAATTCCATTGAAAATTATCCTTTCAGGAAGCTTTGCTAGAGACGGTGTTTTGTGCACGCTCTGATTGTTATTAACATCGGACCGAGATCCAGGATTGAAGACAGGAATGATACTTGACGTCTTCCATGTTTCAGGAAAGAATCCTTTTGAAATATAAACCGAGAATAAATGACTAAGCAGTATGGCAAGGTCGGATGCCTGTTTAACAATCGACCGTGCAATTACAGTTTCAGTTTTTTTCCATCGGCCTCAGAAGACAATCAGCAATTTGAAATGGACCGAGACAGCCGGGAGCTTCAAATGCGCCAAGATACTGCCGTCATTGAAACCGCCGCCTTTTCCGTCGAAGAAGTAAGACGCGTCCTCAGTCAAATAAAACCTGGTAAGTCTCTTGGACCCGACGGAATTCCTGAGCTTATATTTAAGGATATTTAATCATGCTCTTGAAAGTGAAACTTACCCTACCTTGTGGAAGGAATCACACATTTTGCCCATTCCTAAGCACGGCA
>CACRXP010000328.1:675435-695931 GCA_902702965.1 Spirometra erinaceieuropaei | reverse complement strand
AAGAGATCAAGGCCAGCAGGAAACGTCAGCGCACGACTCTGATGATGGAAACGAGTGTGTTTCCGAAACGTCAGTCTGAATACAACCTTGTCCATGAAATCGATTTCTCTTCTTCGTCTTCCTCGGGGGATGATATACACGATACATACATACAATAACATTTTCAAAGGCGTTGGCTTGTAACCTGGAATAAATGCAACTAAGAGGCTCCCGAGGGTGTTCGTCAGTCCTTCTGGTCTATGTTTATATAAAGTGGAATTGCTGTCCATGCGGATAGCATTATATAAAAACGGGTTTCTACCGTGCCTCTGAAACTGTAATTTTACCTAGCCTGTGATTTGTCTCAGTATTGCCTGTACGTAATGTGGAGGTTTTGCCAGGACACTTGTGCTCCGGGTAATTTGTTTAATGGTAAGCTGGGCCAGGGTTCAAAGTTCAAATCTTCCTGACCTGTGCTGGGCTATTAGTGCTGGCAACCGAAAATAAGCTGCAAATGACCAATTCGGCCTCTCCTTGTGTTTGTTCGTAGTGCTGATATTAACAATCACTTTACTGAAAACACAGGGGACACTAGCAACACTTCGCTGATCGCTCGTCGTTGTGCGTGCGGGAGCTCTAGATCACAGCTGCAAAACAAAACAGAACACCAGCATTCCGTCTCTCGATCAGGCCTGTTCGATTGACAATAAAGTATGTATGACCCCGTGTTCTATCATCTTCACCGGAAAGACGATTGGCTTATCGCTAGACTGATCATATGACACCCCTCTCCCCCTCCCTTCCTCTCTCCCTCAAGTCTATTAGTAAGAAAGAACAGAGATTACGAAGGCTAGATGACGAATTGGACGCTAATGGGAGACTCTCGGTCCAACTAAAACGATCAGCCCTGCAGATGCAACGTAAGTGACTTTTGGTTCTGAGCGGTACGACGTCGCTGCATGATTAATTCGTGTTCCTCCCCACAAATACGTTATTTAACACTATTGGCGCCTATGGGAAACAAATTGGTATGCCATGTGCCCGTTAAAGTTTTCTTTGCTCTCAGATCACATCAGTCTCCTCTGGAATCGACGCTCCAAAATGCTCAAGGAAAAGTCAGCTACAAATGGGCTGGCCGGAAGACAGACAACGCAGTTGAACGGCTATGCAAATGAGATTACTGCGAGAATACGCCCAGCCTTTTCAGGATTAGATAGTGAGTTGAGACATCTACGTGTCCAAATGGAAACGGATGAGATGCTACCTTCTCCATAATTTTAGAAAACTGTCTTTCATTCGTTTCACTTGATGATTTAAGCAGTAAATTTAGTTTTCACATTAAACTCTCGCAAACCAACAACACGACTGTTGCTTTTAAGTACCTGCGAGGGGTCTCTCAGCACAAAAAAGTTAAAAAAAAAAAACTCGGAAACGGAAAATGCAGTCGGATGTTGAGTATTAAACATAATAATCATAAGAATAGTATTAATAGTATTAATGGCCGCTACTGAAAGCCAGTTTTCGAGCCTCGTCGGAATGAACAAAATGTAATGAGTTAAAAAAGGACGAGCAATAAAACTATTTTTCCTTTAGAACTTTGAGGACCTTTTTGGATACCCAAATCCTGAGCAGTTTTTGATATTCTAACGTTTGCGCAAGTTTTGGGGATTTTCAGGACAAAGAACTGCCGCCCAGAAAGTGAGGACCAGTGAGAGTGGGGCTAAACCACTCGCTGTTAGAGATCTGTAAGTACCCAAACTTCATCGTTAGTGTCGGAAATAATACACTGGAGAAAGAGCTTAGCACAAAATCGAGACAGGACGGCGCGTGCTCATTAATCTTTTCTTCGCTAAACATAGAATTTATCAGCTACAAAACCAAAGATTACAGCCGACTGGCAATGGCATCAGTTCTCTTAGGAACGAGGTGAGTAGGGAAATTAAAGGACCCTGAAGAGCCCTGCTGTGTGAGACAGTCTCCGTGGAGTGTCACTAGACTTCAGTGGAAGACGAGGTGGCGAGCAAGCGTTGTTTTCGATAACTTCCCTTCAGGCCGCTACAGTTATATGGGAACAGGGTACAGTGGTTGAAAAAATTGAGAAAATTTAATTAGGGCGCAGAAGGATGAATGTGGTTAGTCAACCTTTGACCACGGTAAGCGCGGAGCCTAGAAGAGGTTCTTCTGGACGCATAGAGTCGGTTTTCGTAACCTGATGGCGACCACTTCGATCAATTCTCTTCGTCCTGAGAAGACGATCAGGACTAAAATTAATGCACGACTAGAAGCTAAGGTCAGTGTTAATCCGCATGGAGTGTAGAATTTAGTGTTAGCTATGGTTTCATCTCTAAGTACGGTGGATATTCTGTTCAACGTGGGAGAACGGCTGCCGAATATGGACCGCTGAACAAACAGGCATGCCAACTGTCTTCTTTCACGAAATAAATCAGTGATTTTTAATCCTTTGTATCACCAGAATTCGAATTCGGTCAATGAAATCACTCCATAACCTGGGACGTGTGCTTTTTTCGAAGGCTTCAATACATCTTTTTTTCTGTTCGTCGGTACTTCTACTACCTCAGCCAATTAAACCTTTGTAATCTATTTACCATCTAAAGCAGCCTCGTACGCCGCAGCCTCATGATGTGGGCGCAGTAGTTACCTGCGCATGTATTTCCTTATAACAAGACAAACTTCTGCTGCATCTACCTTACTTCCGTCTTTACTCGAAAACCATGCTCCAATGGCATGGCAGAGCCAATGAGACTGGAGACGAGTGTTAACGCAGTGGGCTGTAAAACCAAGCAGCCAATGTACGCGCGTCACACAGACCTGACCCATGAAGCTGCACATTTATCGGGTATCAAGTGGGAGATGTCAGATCTCTCATACGGGCTTGAATTGACAGTAGTTTTTTGTGTAGGTATAGTTAGGCCGATTTTGAGGCAGTCCAAGACGAAAATTGCCGAACCTCGCTGCTTATCCGTTTTATTTGTGGTGTTCAGCGCACAGTTGTCCAGACTTTGAAGTTTCTTGTGGCAGCCTGCACACGGCGTACGTTGACTAGTTTCCCGGCGATTCGATAGTCACTCTCGATGCCTCATCAGTCCTGCCGGTAGGCGTCTATCATTACTGCGGGGACGTAAGGCCTAAGGTGCTACGACGAGGGCATAACCCGTACTTCACCCCGTTTGCCGTTGTGGAGGCCCTCGGTGCTTTCCCATCATCTGTGAAACATCTCACCGTGCCGTCTTGATTATGCGTGACCATCAGTATTGACTGAATCAGCATGCCAGGCTTTCCCAGTCCACATCTGCCGTACTGTCGTAGCTCTCTTATGTCGGGAATGCGGAAGCTTGAGGACTATTGATTGAAACTTCGTAGACTAGATGTGTGGTTGCGAGTTCACGTTTTTAGCCTAAAGCTCTAGGCTTTACACCTTATCCGTCAGCACCTTTATTGTATCTGAGGTGGGCGGGGGTTTGACCATAGCGACCACCGCCTTGATCTCGCTGTCATCTGTAGAACCTTAGATCTCATCTGTTTTGGTTTCATGACAGCCCCAGTTGAAGATGACGACGATGACGACGACGACATTAGAGCAACGCAGTTTTGTTGCGCGTTGTGTTCTTTTCCATTTAAGACCTGTTTATTTGGGTTTTCCCGAAGCTTATTCATCACATTTCGTCCATAGTTCCGTCGCACAAATCCTGATGTTTTCATCTGCGTGTCTGAGGACCTCAGCGGTAAGGTCATAGATGGCATTCGGCTGTCTCTTCCAGGGTTTTTACCGTCTTCATCCTCCAAAGTCAAAATGTTGACCAACTGGACTTTTATTTTTTTAAGATGAGTTCCCGTCTATATTCAGCCAGGCCCAGTAACGTAGTTTTCAGCCTTGTTAGCGCTTTTCTCCCTGCGGCTGGTTCGGTGGTACGTCCCGCAGCCTAATTCTTTTAAGATAACTGATCGGTGATCGAAATATTTAGTACAGCGCTCCACCTTTGTCACCTGCACATCGCGACCACCACGCCCTTTGAGAAGCACATAGTCTAGCAGTTGCCATTGGTGCGGTCAAGGATACATATGGCCTCCTTGTGATTGAGAGGTCGTGGAATTGTGTTGGTGACGGAGAGGTTTGGTTGTGCTAACACGTCAGCAGGTGTTACTTGCTGTCACATAAACTTATTGCTTTACGGCCGGATACTGTTGTCCAGATGGCATTATCTGCGTCCATCTCGGCCTTAAATTTATTCACTTTCGGTAAGGACTCGAAGGAGATATGCAGATGTTCGTAGGATTTCTCCTTTGCGTTGTTGCCAGCTATTGTGGTGGTTTAAGTACTAATGACAGGGGGTGACTATCGCCCTGCACGTTGAACCTTCAGTAAAATGAGGCGTTCTTTGGTTTTACGGAGAAAAAAGTAAACTTCGTAACGGATGAATCTTATATTACGACATTCATCCTCGGGTCGACAACTGAAGAAGAGGACGTCATTTTTATCAACGCCATTCAGCTGTTCCTGTTCTGTGAGTATGGCCTCGACGAGTGTGCCAATATCAGCCTAGTAAAAGTCTGCTTTTTCGTCAGTTACAGCGGTTCTCCTCTCAATTCAATTCAATTATTTTTATTAAAGACCCGTCGGGGTCCCATCAAAGCAAGTAAAAATAAATTTACATGCAAATTTTAGACGATGTAGGCAAAATCTGCACAAAGTGCAATGCATAGTTTTTGAGATTAGAAGTCCGTTAAGCAAAATGAAAATGAAAAAAACGAGGGGTGAAAAAAAAACTCCAAAGCAAAATTTAAAAATGATTGTAGTAATTTAACAGGAGAAAAAAAAACCCCTCAGAAAAAATAGCATCAGAAAAAAACAGGGAGGACTGGCCTGCATGTGGCGGTACAAAATGGAATATAGTCCGACATCAACATGACCGAAATAAATGTCAGCTGTATATGGCATTGTGTAACGGATTTCATAAAATGGTACGTAGGCGGGTCCGTCAGGACTGGCCTGTATCGCCTTGAATAAGAAAGATAATTGCCGAGATTGAAAACCAGTCTCAAGCCGATAGGAGCCCAGATGCGGTTGGTTTAATTCAACCGATTCCATCCGAGCATGGGGGGAGATGCGACCAGACTACTAGTATATGGCGAATATAGAAGGCTTTGTCAAGACCGCCGATGGAGCGCATTCTGTAAGGGCACGATGACAACTAGTCTCGAGGCGATAGGAGCCCAGATGTGGTCGGTTTCATTCAACCGAGTCCATCTGAACATGGGGGAAAGGAGATGCGACCAAACTACTAGTATATGGCGAATATAGAAGGCTTCGCCAAGAGCATCGATGGAGCGCATTCAGTGAGGGCATCATGAAGATCAGTCCCGAGGCGATAGGAGCCCAGATGCGGTCGGTTTCATTCAACCGAGTCCATCTGAACATGGGGGAAAGGAGATGCGACCAAACTACTAGTATATGGCGAATATAGAAGGCTTTGTCAAGACCGCCGATGGAGCGCATTCAGTGAGGGCATCATGAAGATCAGTCCCGAGGCGATAGGAACCCAGATGTGGTCGGTTACATTCATCCGAGTCCATCCGAGTCCCGCCGAATGACCTCGGAATTATTCAAAAAGAAAGCAATGATTCCAAATTTTTAGAATGTGCAAAGTCACAATGACAGGTTGGGCAGCGGGGATACGGCAAAAGGGCTGTTCCGATGACGTGCTTTACAACTTCGATTCACAGTTAGCTGACAGACTGTGTGAGTAACAGCGTTCTGAATGCACATTTCCCAGTCCTCTCCGTCGTTAAAAGGTAAGTAGTGTTTGCCTAAACAGAGCTGGTCCGACATCCAACGCGGCCAATAATGCTCGCAATTGGTCACAGTTTTTGTTTTGTAGGAAAACAGATCGCATTCTGCTGAACTGCATACGGGATAGCATTTCATAGGACAGCTCCTATGCAGACCAAAGGGGTTGTCGCAGTAGCTTAATTCATGTGCGAATCCTAACCACTACGACCTTCGGGCCAAGTCCTCATTGCAAGGTAGCGACGTCTGACATTAATAAAGATAATACTGTATTCTGTACAGAACGATTGGAGAGAAGACTGGACCACAATGGCAATGAGAAGGGAAACGGGTGTCCGGCGCCGCTGGAGCAGGCGTCAGAGCCATTTGAGCGAGGGCATCTCTGCATCTGTCCTGACACTGATTGACCGGCTTGGATAACTGTGATCAGCCGAAAGCCAGGCGGTTCCTTGTTTACAGGGAGTGGCCACATATTATGGGTGCATAGCTCAGAACCTATTGCACTATCCTACCGATCTGGGCATTGGGAAGACGAGGAGTAACTTGGCTCAGAGTATAACCTCCGCCTCTTCGCTGCCAAGTTTACTCCTTAATAACTCGTTCCTAAGGCGCTCATCAGTTTGGGCAATCCGAAGCAGACATTTGGAATAAGGTGTGACGGTCAAACAACCGTAAAAGGGTAGAAATGACGTATTATTAACGACAGAGGTAGTAGGAACTAGTAAGTTTACTGAGGGTACAGATGTAAGCAGTAACACAAAGTAGGAAAACAGGAAAATCTGGAACTTATCAAATCGTTGCTCATCACTGCGGATTCACCACGCATTCAGTCATCACGACCGACCTTCAAAAAAGATCATCGATTAAAACGGGGGACTTCGTCCGTTAGGTCTGTTGGGATGTTACACTGCATGTCAAATGAAAGACTGTCCTTGGCGCGTATACGCAGTGTTATGGCAGGCACTCGGAGCAGGGTCTCTGAAGCGTGTGTATAAACACTTGGCTCTGGATATGGTTCAGAACCTGGGAATAATGTGCGTTCGCACCTTTCGTTATTTAAGCCCATAAAAAGACTGAATAGGTCTCACTACCAACAGGGAAGTGGCGACGCATGCAAACGCAAATGAACTTTCAGGTATTCAGTAGGATGAAATTCATGTCGCAATTCGCCAGGAAACTGCATTAAGTGCAATTTGTTCCTCAGCACGATTCCACTGACTACGCAACCGACTCGCAGCTATACAGCCTAGAAAAACAATCGTTCAAAATCCTTCAAGGTCTGCAGTTATTCAAGTCCCACGAGATCTGCAAAAGGCTAAGTCGTTTCTCGTTAAATTCCATAAAATTTATCAGATTTTAATTATTTTTTCGTTTATTAAGTATTAAATACTCACTTCAGTCAGTCATATACAATCCGACGTATCCCTTATAACATCGAAAACGAAATTGTACTTATTATCTGATGTCGACGTTCATGGAGTCTCAGCAATCTAACTGTAATAGTACGGCCAGTGACGGCGCCTCGTTGGAAGATAAGTCTGGTGAAATGTCCTACTCAGCTAGAACCTGTGCTTGCTCTACGTGCGCTTCCAGCCAACGACCAGCAAAGCGTGCAAAAATCGTAATTACCGCAAAAAGTGTGAGGTACGAATACGAGCCATGTGTTGGGTGCGCATATATCCAAATCAAAGTAGAACGGCTTGAAAAGGAGCTTGTTGATTTAAGGACGCTCGTAAAACAGACCCTAGATGACCAGAACGTCTCCAATGTTAGTGTCTCAAAAACGAAGAGCAAAGCGCGAAAAAGGCGAAAATATATCTCCTCGGGGGCATCTTCAAACACGAGTTGCAACTCAGTCGCCAAAACCGCAGACGCCGGTAATAGCAGGACAAGGAAAACGAAGCCGCCGATAAGGGCAGACTCGATTCCCACGCAAGATGTCTTAAGCGATGTCACAAAATTTACCTGGCGTGGAAGCCATCTCGCCTATGCCTCTTGCTGTAAGCGACGGGATTTCTCTTTTGCTGGAGACGATATACCTGGGTTATCTAGTCTACTGTTGTCCTCTTGTTCTCGCAACCACCCCAGCGCACTACAGACCACGTATCTGAATGCGAAGACATGAACCCGTGGGTAGAGGGGAGAGGGAAACGCCATGACAGGAGTCTGAAGTCACAACCAACCCTGATGGGTTTTTCGGTACAGACGGTAGACAGTAAAAGTGTGCGTGCAAGCGACGACTCCGTAAATCGTTCTCGCCCACATGCAGCAAATTAACCGGAAAGACAAAGTAAGGAAAACCATGCTCGCCAGCAGAGTCTGGTTATTCAGGGCTTGTCGGAAACGAATGCAGTCACACCTGAAGACCGTGTCTCAGAGGACCTTACTTCTTTTCATGGTATACTTAATCAGTTACTCCAGGCAGACATGGAAATAAAGGTTCTGAAGGCATTCCAGATAGGAAAAAGGAGCGAAGACAGGACAGCAACACTACCAACTCACCCTCTCAAAATTATGCTGGAGAAAAAAAAAGTAAATCAAGTTGATCCTCTCCAAAAAACCGACCGCAGAAACACACACAAACAGGTTTTTTCAACCAGAGTATTCACCAGCGGAACGGCTGAAACGCCGGGAACTTGTCTTGGAGTTAAAATCAAAACTAAAGGGGGCGAACACAATTTGGCCATCTTCAAGATAGAAATAGTTCGGAAATATATGCCGTTTCAGTGAAAACCGCCAGTAATAGTAAAAACGACGTCAGCTACTCAGCTAACGCAGACACCTTCGTGGAATCGCCTGCTCAAGGCGACAACGTAAGTAAGCCCGAAAAGTAAAGTGATCAGATTGAAGCAACGGGTATTAACAGAACCCATCGGGTAACGGAAGAGCCCAGAGAAAATGGCGTCCGAGATAACGCAGTAATGCTCAAAATAGTGACAAATGCAACGGGAAATTCGGCTGGTGCAAAACTGAGGTGCTTGTACACGAATGCCCAAAGCCTTCTATCGAAACTAGACGAACTAAAACTTTGCCTAACGGAGCTGTCTCCAGATGTTTTAGCGGTAACCGAGACCTGGCTGTCCGGGAATATTAGCGATAGCCAAGTAGCCATGCCTGACTACCAAATTTATCGGACGGACAAGGAACATCGTCAGGGTGGTGGTATAGGTGTTTATGTGAATAAGGGTCTGGCAGTGTCGGAAAACACCACCAAGTTTGCTTGCGGCACGAAAGCTATTTGGCTAACTATCAAGGCTACCGGTTCCCCGTGTCTCGATGTCCTCACAGTCTGCACACCATCAAGGACAGACCAAATGGCTGACAATCAACTACTGGAGAAGTGGGAGAAATTCTCCAGTCGGCCTAACATCATGATCATGGGCGAATTCAACGCACCAGGAACAAACTGCAATACACTCCAAGCGTCAGGTCCAAAATCGACATTCGACTAACGTTTGCAGAACAAAACATTAAAAGCGCTCCTCAGACAGAACGAAGTGGTCCCAACGAGAGCACGAGAGGGAAAAGTGCCAACTGCCTGGGTTTAGTTTTTCCGAAAGCACCAGACAGCATAGACGAAATAATCTCCATGCCGCCCTCGGCCGAAGTGAGCACGTAGTGTTTATGTGGGATTATTCGTCATTCTCCGGGGTGTATGGGTCTCAGGCGTGGGTTCACGTGATGGTCGTGGTGATCGCTCACTTGCTTGCAGGTGAGACTACGCCTAACGTTCACTTGCGGGCACTTAATTCTCACATGTGGCTCCACGTAGCTGAGCTCTGCTCAGCGGCCACACCCCGGGCAACCGTCTCGACCGGCGGGCTAAACCAGGTGAGGGGGCCCTGTGCGCTGTGCCGTGTGCACAGGGTTTGCGGATTCCGCTGGGTGGAAGGTCGGATGGAGACTTGCGTCGGCACCGTCGTGACGTGGTTCGTCTCTTCACGCCGCTGGACAGCCGGTGACGGGATGGATCTCCACATCGACATCGCCTTGACGCGCCCACCTACGCCGTCGGAGACCGCGGCTTACGGCGACTTCGAGTCGCTCTCCACTACAACCGGAAGTCGTGGCCCCATAGTGGAGTTCGGCCGTGCCACAACTGCACATGGCAGCCCTATTCAGGGATGGCACTGCCAGCCCCCACGAGGGGAAGGGCCTAGAAAAGGTGGCCTAAACATTGCTGGACACCACGCCGTCTTCAGGCTAGCCAGGGCCGCAGACGTCTAAACATGGTCGAAACAATCAAAATCGAAACAACAACAATACCTATAACAAGAACAACAACAATACTCGCTCATTCTCCTCATCCTACCTCTTCTACCTCTTCCTCTGCCTATTCTTCTGCCTATTATTCTCCTTCGTCACCTTCTTCTCCATCTCCTTCCCGTCGCCCCACTCGTTGTCACCAGACTGGCAGGGTGAGCCCGCTCACCCTGGCAGCCTGGAATGTTCGTTCCCTTTTAGACAATCCGAGGAGCAACCGACCGGAACGAAGGACGGCGCTAGTGGCACGGGAACTGGCGCGCTACAAGGTGGACATCGCCGCACTCAGCAAGACCCGATTCTTCGAACAAGACACCCGCTGGACTATGTCCTCGTCCGGAGGCGAGATCAGCGGGACGTGCTGGTGACAAAGGCGATCGCGGGCGCTGACGGGTGGACCGACCATCGCCTCGTCATCTCGAAGATGCGTATTCGCCTACAGCCTCGCAGGAGACCACAAGGTAAGCGACCCCCAGCTAAGCTGAAAGTTGCCTTGTTGTCTCTGCCCGCTCACCATCTTCATTTCAGCAATGAGCTAGTTCAAAGGCTAGATAAACTTCCTATCGCTGCCGACGCCGCCGCTGCCGAGAACGCCGCCGTGGAGAACCGCTGGTGTCAACTGCGAGACACGGTCCAGTCGACGGCACTCGCCGTCCTTGGTCGCGCTCCCCGCCAGCACCAGGACTGGTTCGACGACAACGACGCCGCCATCGGAAATCTGCTTGCCGAGAAGAACCGCCTACACAAAGCCTACGTAGATCACCCCACCGAGGACAACAAAGCTGCTTTCTACCGCAATCGCCGCCAGCTTCAGCAACGACTGCGCGAGATGCAGGACGTCTGGACTGCTCGCAAAGCTGAGGAGATCCAAGGGTGCGCGGACCGCCACGAATGGAAAAACTTCTTCTCTGCGATCAAAGCTGTCTACGGTCCGCCGACGAAGGGCACTGCTCCTCTCCTCAGCGCCGACGGCAACACTCTCCTGACTGAGAAGACGCAAATCCTACATCGATGGGCCGAGCATTTCCGAGGCGTCCTCAACCGCCCCTCCGTCATCTCCGACGCCGCCATCGAGCGTTTGCGGCAAGTGGAGACCAACGTGGACCTCGACCTCCCGCCATCTCTCCAGGAAACCATCAGGGCCGTGCAGCAGCTCTCCAGCGGGAAAGCACCCGGATCGGACGCAATCCCTGCTGAGGTCTACAAGCACGGAGGTCCCCTACTGATGGATCACCTGACTGCGCTCTTCCAAGTAATGTGGCGTCAAGGTGAAGTCCCGCAAGATTTCAAAGACGCAACCATCGTGCATCTCTAAAAGCGAAAAGGGAACCGCCAAGTCTGCGACAACCACCGCGGCATCTCCCTACTGAACATCGCCGGGAAGATCTTCGCTCGCATCCTTCTCAACCGCCTCAATAACCATCTGGAACAGGGTCTTCTGCCGGAAAGCCAATACGGCTTCCGTCGTCATCGTGGGACCACGGATATGATCTTCGCTGCCCGTCAACTTCAGGAGAAGTGTCAGGAGATGCGGACCCACCTGTACTCTACCTTCGTCGACCTGACGAAAGCCTTCGACACGGTGAATCGTGAAGGACTGTGGAAGATCATGCAGAAATTCGGCTGTCCGGAACGATTCACTCAGATGGTGCGTCAGCTGCACGACGGTATGATGGCGCGAGTCACGGACAACGGAGCTGTCTCAGAGGCATTCGCAGTGACCAACGGAGTGAAGCAGGGTTGCGTACTTGCGCCTACCCTCTTCAGTCTTATGTTCTCTGCCATGCTGATGGACGCCTACCGCGACGAATGCCCCGGGATCCGCATCGCCTACAGGACGGACGGTCATCTCGTGAATCCACGGCCCATGAAATTCCAATCGCGCTTATCCACAACCACCGTGCACGAACTCCTCTTCGCCGACGACTGCGCCCTGAACACCACCTCGGAAGAGGAGATGCAACGGAGCATGGACCTGTTCTCCGCCGCCTGCGAGAATTTCGGTCTGGTCATTAACACGCAGAAGACGGTGGTGATGCACCCACCGCCACCCAACTCAGCCACAGCCCCCAACGCGTGCCGCAAATCAGCGTGAATGGGACCCAACTGCAAGTGGTGGAGAACTTCCCGTACCTGGGCAGTTCCCTCTCCCGCAACACCAAGATCGACGACGAAGTCGCCAACAGGATCTCGAAAGCCAGTCAAACCTTCGGTCGCCTCCAAAGCACAGTTTGCAATCGCCACGGTCTTCAACTGAGCACGAAGATGAAGATGTACAAGGCCGTCATCCTGCCGACACTACTGTATGGAGCGGAGACTTGGACGGTGTACGCAAAGCAGGCACGCCGTCTGAACTACTTCCCCCTCAGTTGTCTTCGTCGCATCCTGAGGCTGAACTGGCAGGATCGAATCCCCGACACTGATGTGCTGGAACGGACGGGAATCCTCAGCATCTACGCCATACTGAGACAAATTCATCTGCGCTGGAGCGGCCACCTGGTGAGCATTGACGACGAGCGACTACCCAAACGACTCTTCTACGAAGACGTCGCGACGGGTTCTCGCCGTCAAGGAGGCCAAATTCGCCGTTACAAGGATACCCTGAAGTCCTCCCTGAAATGCCTGTAAATCAACCCCACCAACTGGGAGGAGCTCGCACTCGATCGACCGACCTGGAGGAGGACAGTGAAGACAGGCGCTGCGATCTACGAAGCCAACCGCATCGCTGCCGCCAAAGCGAAACGGGAAGCCCGCAAATCACAACTTCGCCCAGTACGCAACGCCGCCGCACAACCGCTTCCAACGTGTCCTCGATGTCAACGGACATTCCGGGCACGAATCGGACTTGTTGGACATCTTCGGACTAACTGTGCCTCTCGAACTGCACCAACCATAGTTCCTCCCCGCCTCTTCCTCCTCCTCTCCGCCGCCAACTAACTCTGACAATTCTTCTGACCCACCACTTCCATCCTCCTCCTCCTCGTCCACTGCTTCAACGACGGCCGCTCAGGCGACTGTCACTCACGCAACAACCGACACCACACCCACTGCCTTCGACTCCAGCGATGAGGGTCAGGACTACACCTGCCCTCACTGCGACCGCACCTTCACCTCACACATCGGCCTGGTCGGTCACCTGCGAATCCATCGCACGGAGACTGGCGAACCAGTGCCTGAAGCACAATCCTACACCCACCGCACTCGCCTCCACTGCCCACACTGCCCTCGCACCTTCAGACACCGCATTGGCCTATTTGGCCACATGCGCATCCACGACAGCGGCCTTGACCGCACTCCCGACACACCCACCACATCCACAGTGCACACCCCCACCCTCGTTACATCCGTCTACGCCACCACCACCACCACCACCACCGCCTCCTCTGTAGCTGACACTGACACCGCCGACTTCTCACGCCCACACTGTCCACGCACATTCACCTCACGCTTCGACCTGGTCGGTCACTTGCGAATCCATCGTACAGAGACTGGCGAACCAGTGCCTGGAGCACCAACCTATACCCACTAAGCTCGTCTCAACTGCCTACACTGCCCTCGCACTTTCAGGCATCGCATGGGCCTATTCGGCCACATGCGCATCCACGACGACCTGTGGTAGACAACCGCCAGTCACACCACACATTCACTCACTCCCTACCTCCTCCACCACCACCATCACCCCACCAGAAATCAACACTCACACACCTCATGCACCCAACTGCCACCTCCCACGCAAGTGGGAAGTCCGCATCTAGACTCGGTCCCCATGCGGCTTCGGCTGCACGGGTGACTTGAGTCCGAGACTATCCCGATACGTCAAGCGTCGTGGATAGGAAGGTTGCTGATTGACGCTCGCTCTCGGTTCACGCAGTTCGTCGCGTTGTGTGTGTGTGTGTGTGTGTGTGTGTTGTGTGGAGTGGCGGACTTGTGGGATGGGGACGGGCTGAAACAGCACCTTCCACGGCACTCTCACGCAAGTGAGAGACACGCCGTTCAACCCCCGTTGTGTGAAATCCTGGTGCTGTGTGTATGGGGGACCAGGTCGTGCCGTGGCGCGCGCAGTCATGGTCAGTCGACCATGACAGCCACCGCGCCCATTTCCCACTCCAGTCTGCTGACCGGCTCGGACAGCGGCTGGGTGTGGGAGTGGGAAGGGAGAGTGAGGTCGACGACTCAGCGCACTTTCCTCACTATAAGCAATCTGACGCGCTTGAAGCTATCACGGTGCGCTAAAAGCCGTGGCTTGGAAGGTTGCCAACTGACGGGATAACTTGGGCCTCCTCCTTGACTGGAGGCGGTCTGAGAGTCAGGCTGCAATGGCTCCTTTTTAATGTGGCCTTTATGGCACCCCCATCACAGTGTGGGATCCGAGCCAGGCGTTGGCGGCACGCCCAGGTGCGGCTTCGGCCGTGCCAGCCTCTAAATCTCTGTTTTGTTGGTTAAAATCCTGGTTATTTGTTGTGTGGGCCAGGGGGTGTGGTGGAACGCCAAGGTGAGTATCCGTCCGAACCATCCACCTGCGGCCTCCCTCGTCTCCGGTCTTCTTGACTCTGTCTTGACACCGGGCTCGGGCGAGGGAGGAGGAGAGAGTGTAGGTAGATGCTACGCAAGTCTACCGGCACTATAACCCTTGCGTAAGTCACCGTCCCTGTTCCCATTGCTGCTGCAACTGTGGGGGACACGGTGGACATCATCAAAACCGATGGTCGAACTGTCAGATTCCTTATTCTCCATTTCACATACTCCAGACCACAAAAGACGGAATGTTTGGCGAGGCGACTTTAATCAGATGAGGGCAGACTTATCCGGTCTTGTCTGGGGCTCATTGTTTACGGGAAGTGCCAACAATGACTGGGAGCTGTTCAAGAATGTCCTTCTTCAGCTCATCAACAACCACTGCCCACTGACTAGTATAAGACTGAACAAACGTCCTAGGCGGCTAAATAGCAACCTTAAGAAAGAATTTAGTAGGAAGCACAAATTGTGGAGAAAATACTGCGTCGCTAGGCAAGTTGAATATTTCAGCACCTACAAGTCACAGAGAGAAAACTGAGAAACCTGATCACAAAGAAGCGGCGGGAATTAGAGAACAACTTGCTACAAAAGAACAACGCAGAACCAAAAATTGCTCTACCGTTACCGCCGACGAAGTACAAGGAACAGGCATCAAATCCCCTTGATAAAGACTACTGATGGTGTTGAGATTGTTGATAGTAGGGATAAAGCTGCGTATTTTTCACAGTTCTTCCAATTAGTCTATGCAAACGAGGTAAGGTTCCTTCCTCCCTCCACATAAGATCTGCCGACCCCAAGCGTCAATTATATACTCTTTTCAGAAGGCATTATCCGAAGAGAATTAGGGACACTAAGCGAATCGATGTCACTAGGACCAGACGAGATTCCACCCAAGTTTCTCGAAGAACTTGCCAATGAGATTGTTGTGCATTTGTTAATGATCTTTCAAACGTAATTTGACACTGGAACACTTCCTGTCGATTGGAAGCTGGCGCATATTACTCCACTGCACAAAGGAGGTAAAAGGGCAACGGCGACAAATTACAGGTCCATAAGCTTGACATGCATTCCCTGCAAAGTTATGGAAAGGATCATACAGAGTGAACTGATGCAATTCCTGGTAGTTCACGGCCTGCTATCGAAATGCCAACATGGGTTCCGAAAAGGAAGATCCTGCACGACAAACCTGCTGCAATCTCTCCAGCGCTGGGCTCGAACTCTCGAAGACAGGCACGCGGTCCGCATAGCCTTCATCGACTTCCAGAAGGCGTTCGACACTGTGCCACACCAGAGTATCTTACATAAACTAGAAAAAATATGGATCGGTGGCAACTTCCTTAAATGGATCGAAAACTTCCTTGTGGGTCGACACCAGGTTGTGTGCGTCGGTCGGAGAAAATCAGATCCGGCTATGGTCGATAGTGGTGTCCCCCAGAGTTCAGTACTGGGACCCATTTTGTGTCTTATCTACGTGGACGATGCCACAAGAGATTTAGACTGTGAAGTAGCAATGTTTGCGGATGACATGAAGATATGGAGCGCAATTCGTGGTTCTGCAGACGAAGACAGACTGCTGATGATCCTGAATCGGTTGGAGGAGTGGTCAAACCGTTGGCTCCTGCGGTTCAACGTTGCCAAATGTAGCATACTTCGCCTAGGCACCACAGCCAGATCCGCCAGCACAAGAAACTACTTTCTGGGCGGTGCAGCCTTAAAAGAGGTCGAAGCCCAAAAGGACCTCGGTGTGCTGACGACGAGTTCCCTAAAACCATCCGCCCACTGTTTGAGATTGGCAGAAAGCGCAATGTCTTTACTGTACGCCACCAAGCGTACGTTTATGGACTTTAACGAAGAAGCTTTCTCTAAGACATTCGGCACATTCGTCCGGCCGCATTTGGAGTACGGCATATAAACCTGGAGACCGTGGGCTGTTGAGGATCAAAACTGCCTCGAAAGAGTCCAGAGGGTAGCCACGAAGATGGTTAGGGGTCCAAGCTCCTTTCCATATACAACCCGCCTACCAAATCTGAACCTCCTTCCTTTGAGCTACACGCAGCTTCGCGGGGATCTTTTGCAAGCCTTCCGCATTGTAAGGGGGTTGGATTGCAGTTTTTTCGAATTTGCTACCGCGACCAACCTCCGAGGTCACCTGTTAAAACTACGTACTGAGTAGGCAAGGCTTGCCGTTCGGAAGTTCTCCTTCTTTGTTCGAGTGGTCAAATCATGAAATGCCCTTCTTGTAGATGTTGTGATATCATCATCTATACGAAACTTTAGAAATAACCTTGAAATTTTTATGCTCCGAAATGACCGAGTGCGATGAGAGATCGCGCTCATCCCTGAGACTCATCCGCATTGTGTCATAGCACTATGAAATTGCTCGAACTATTTTAGCCCAGGTAGTTTCTCTGTACACCGCCCCCATCTTTACGTTGCCAATAGCGTATTCAAAAGTCTCACGCCCATTTCACTCGACAACCTGAACTGAAGTAATTTGAATTGAGCGTCCGTATCAGCAAAATCAAGCAAAGTTCCTTTTGCCTTATTAATATTAATTCGGAAGTTTAATGAATACCATGAATTTTTTGGAAACCGTTTTCGAATCTATACTCAGAATATCTGCTGTTGGCAAATTGTCATACCTGAAATTACACTAATTCTTTAAAGCCATTTAATTATTAACTTTTTTGCCGTTACATTTACTCAGCGTTTTGTAAAGACAGGCTTCTGATATATCGGAAACTTAAAATTGCACAATTACAGCCACTTTTGACGTTTTTAGGGTCTAAATGGTTTGGTATTTTTAAACAATGTAACATTACCTCCAATATTTCTTTCATGTTTTAATTCGCTTAAAGCTGTTAAATATTGGGCCCACGCAGGGGTGCCGGTTCGAGAGTGATTTGCAATCAATCGTAAATTTCGACAAATTTAATGCGTTAGCTCACGCACTGTATCATGGTCGCATCTCCTCACACTTTGATGATCCTTGCAACCTTTTAATTTGCCTCCTCGCTTGGACTTTAAGCAGGCTGTGACCAATAGACCTGTGTTCCTCTCTTCCGGTCACCTTGACGGTTGCTTCTGTCATCATCTCAAAGATATTATGGTCTTATCTGCGACGGATAACCCCACCCGGTATAGGGCTTCAATCTTGATGGGGAAAGTTTCGAACCCATGTACACGCTCACCTACGGGACTGTCCCGTCCCACGCGCACATTCATCTTCCAACGGTTAACAGTTTTCTTCTCCTTAAAAACGAAGCAAATATCATTCATATTGTCCTTTCAAACAAATTGAAAAGAGTTCTTTTTTGCTCGCTAACCATTTTTCATATCAGGCAGCAGCTTTTATAAACAACTTATGCGCTGTACAGCGTTTGCCTACTCGTTTACAAATTCACTAGAGAATGAATTTTTGCTAGTAGTGGAAGTACCCTTATGGGCGCTAAATTAAATAATTTATTTTTGAGACAAAGTGATGTCGAACGCCTCGTTAGCAACCTTTTCCGTTCAGTTTAGTCTGAGCATCACTATCCTCCAGTGAATGTGCTCACCTTTGGCCTGCTGGGAAGCAAAATCCGACAGCACAACGAAGCCCTTATTGACACGTTTCTTACAATCGCCGTATCTTTTGCGCATGTACACAAACATATGGCAGTCCCTTACCAGCACCCCATGGTTACAACAATTTGCTCAATGCAGTTGACCGATTTACGTTTCGTCTTATCCTAAATCGTTTTCAAATATAACTATGGGTACTGTTACCCGCGCCTTTCTGGAACACTTAATCTCCCATTACGGTACGTCCACCTATTACCACCGATCAAGGTCAGCAATTTGACGTTCTTACATGTGAACGACAGCCTTACTTCGCCCATCCAGCAGTCTACTGAAGCGTTTCCACCATCAACTGAGAGTTTTGCCCCGAACCCATGAAAACATCACTTACTGGGACGAACATCTGCCCTTGATCTTACTCGATATTTGTTCCGCGCCCAAATCCGACTGGAGTTCCACGCTGACGAACTTTGTCATGACACTATCTGCAAGATCCCCTGAGATTTTCCGGGCCGCGACAAACTAACCCGGATATTACTGGATGTGTCCAAGGGCTGAGCCAAGCAATGTCTGGTGGAGATCTCTTGCACGCCTTCCGCATTGTAAGGGGGTTGGATTGCAGTTTGGCCTTCGAGGACTTTTTTGAATTTGCTACCACGACCAACCTCCGAGGTCACCCGTTAAAACTGCGCACTCAGCAGGCACGGCTGGATGTGTGGAAGTTCTCCTTCTCGGCTCGGGTGATCAAACCATGGAATGAGCTTCCCGCAGATGTTGTGATGTCACCATCTATACAAAGTTTTAGGAAGAATCTGGACATATTTATGTTCCGAAATTGCCAAGAGCGATGAGAAGTCGAGCTCACCCCCTTTAACTCCTTCTCATTTTGTCCCACCATTATGGGCGTGTTCGAACTATTTCAGCCCAGAAAATCTATCTGTACACAACACATATTTTAAGTTGTAAATAGGGTACTGAAAGGCTTACGTCTATTTCCCTCATTAAACTGAACTGAACTGAATTGAAGTACACTCCGGCTTGGGGGAAGAAACACATCAGGGAGTATGTTAGGTGATCCCCTCATTTCTTAAAACGGTAATCGTCTGGCAAGACAAGAAAACATGTAAATAAGGGATTGCGAGCTACTGGGAATAGCATGGGAAATTCTTTACAATAGGGTTAGAAAAGTAAATCTGAACGCAAACACATCCGCTCTCAGGGCCATCTGGGCAAGCTCAGCATTCCCGGTAATCGAAACAGTGCTTAGTTTGCTTTTTCGAATCCAATTGGAACATCAAAGCGTAGCGTTGCTCAGGAATCTAGCATTTTGAGTAGAGGCTCATCAACACTTCCTCTTGGTAATCGGAGGCTTTGGTAAGTTTGTTTTAGTTGCTGCCTTAAGGGAGCGTTCAAATTTTGGCGCGTGGGCTGAGCGAGGCTGCGATCGCTTTCGGTTTTGGTGTGCGTCGTGTTCTCGTTTTCTTTGTGCTCATCCCCATCAACTATGTCTTGTTTTCTGGAAGGCATGCGTCCTTCTCCTATGTAATTCGTAATCGAACCTTCAAGTCCAACGCTTATGTTGGAGGGTGCTTTGCCTGGTGGTATATATAGTTTTTCGGCTACTGTTTTCCACAAGGGCCGACAGTGGACAGTATTTTTTGCTTGCCTGATTAACTTTTTCGGATGAGTGTTCTTATGACGCACGTATTACCTGTCAGACTATGTCACCGTTATTAATTTCATTACCCGTTCTGTCCATTAGTCAGACACTTTAAAGACGTAGGCAGTATGTTATTAGCGACAAAGACAAGGGAGACTGAAATAACGACTTCTGGCTTATTAGTCGTCGTCAGCCAGTCACACCCAACCGCGGAGTGTGGAACACCCGATGCTCCGTCTCGCGACCTGTTAGAAGTCCACGCCTCTAACCACTGGGCTAAGTCATTTCCCAGCACCGCTTGTGTTTTAAAGATTGGTTCGGATGTGGCGCCTCAACCTTCTGATGAACTATATACTCTGCGACAGTTGTAAGCTGTGCTCCTGGCCCTGCGTTCAATGCCACCGCTACGAAATTACATTACTGACTTTAATTTCTTGTGTAATTGGTTTTTCTCCGCACGCATTTTCTCGTCGCCACTACGATGTGTGCGAGGGGCGTAAATACCTCTTATAAACGTGCTGTTGTTATTGTGTTCCATGCGACTGTGCACTTATAACGATTTTCTTCATATCCATAACTCGCTCCTAACTCCGTCCCTTGCTGTTTGCTCCGTCCTTATAGATAAGACGATGTCTGATGGCGAAGATCTACAAGAGGACGAGTTTAGTGTGGAGAAGATTTTGCGTGTTCGCATCCGCAATGGGAAGAAAGA